>PVHP010025539.1:0-26217 GCA_004024765.1 Zapus hudsonius | reverse complement strand
CATAAAAGGTAAAATATGACTGTTCCTGGAATATGAAATGCAAATACCAGGCTCCAACTGGATAACCAATCAAAATTGTACAGATCAAGGCAAAGAACCAATGAAAATACAAAACGTCCTGTGGTCTGAGCTGTATTATAATTTTGTGGTTCTTGCCTATATATACCCAAAGCTTTTGTTCCTCGGGGCTCTCTGGCACTCATCAGTCTGGGAGCCCGTCTGCGCAGCTGAAGAATAAAAATCCTCTTGCTTTTGCATCTGCTGGTGTAGTTATTTGAGTCCTGGGTATGCTCTCCCGAGAAAGGCCTTGGGGGGTCTTTTCATTTGGGGGCTTGTCTGGGATTTGAGCGACCCCCCCAACTCAAATATATGTCACCATCAGGAGGTAAGTCTGGCTGGCATTTTGTTCTTCCTGTCTGTACCGTACGGCTCTGAAACGGAGTCTAGGGAGGGGTTGACGGACCCAATAACTCTCTGGCTCCTCACCCTGGAGGATGCTCCATGGGCTGTCTGAAGGGAGGAGGACATTAGGGCAGTCCTCCTCCCTGGAGACTTAGGGATTCCTCCCACGTCTCCTTCTGTTTATTTGGTTTCGGTTTTACGATCGTGTGCCGCGCGGCTTCTGGCCCTAAATGTCTGTCTGTGTCTTTGTGTTTGTATGTCTTATTTTCTGTTAATTGCACCTGCGATGGGTCAGTCACATAGCACCCCCTTGTGGCTAACTATAAATCATTGGAAAGAAACGTTAGAGAGGACTCATAATTTATCAGTGGAGATTAAAAAAAATAAATTACTCTTTGTACCGTTGAATGGCCCTCTTTTAATGTGGGGTTGCCAAAGAAAGATACTTTTAACAAATATGTTATTTTGCAGGTCAAAGACAAGATTCTCCTCCCAGGACCACTGGCACACCCTGATCAAGTGCCATACATTGTCACTTGGGAAGATTTAGTCACTAATCCTCCTGCTTGGCTGGCTCCCTTCATCTACCCCAACCCCTCCCCCTTTCCCTCCATCCCTGCTCCACCTGAACTCCCTCCTACTCCCCTCATCCCTGATCCCCTCACTCCTGCTCCAACTCCTATGACTACCTCTTCCCTCTACCTGGTAATTGATAAGACCAAGCCCATTTTATCCACAGATGGAGAGGATCTGATTGACCTTATGACGTCTCAACCCCCACTTACAGACCCCCCCGTGTCCTCCCCCCAGCTACTGCCCCTTCTTTATCCTCCCCTCTCCCTCTTCTACCCCCTCTCAGGATCTTAGTTGCCCTGATCTTGATTCCCCTATTGCCTTGCACCTTAGGGGAAAACGAGAAGATGTTGAAGCACCTGCTCCAATACCCACCTTTCCTCTCTGAACTCAGGTCAGCCCGGATGGTCCTATTATTCAGTACTGGCCATTCTCCGCAGCCGACCTTTATAACTGGAAAGCTCATAATCCCCCTTTCTCTAAGGATCCCATAGCCTTAACTAGTTTGATAGAGTATATTTTGCTGACACATCAACCCACTTGGGATGATTGTCAGCAGCTTTTACAGGCTCTCCTTACGTCGGAAGAAAGACAGCAAGTCCTCCTGGAAGCTCACAAAAATGTTCCAGGGGACAATGGACAACCTACACAACTACCAAATGAGACTGATGCTGTTTTTTCTTTAACCCGCCCCAATTGGGATTATAACACTCAGGCGGGGAGGGAGCAATTCTGTGTCTATCGCCAGGTTCTCCTAGTGGGCCTCAAGGCGGCGGGCCAACGGCCCACCAATTTGGCACAGGTAAGATCAAGGGTTAAATGAGAGTCCGGCAGCATTCCTAGAAAGGCTGAAAGAAGGCTACAGGATGTATACCCCCTTTGACCCTGAATCGCCCAAGAAACAGGGGAACATTTCTATGGCCTTCATATATCAGTCTGCGCCAGATATAAGGGCAAAGTTGCAGAGGATGGAGGGACTACAAGTTTATACCCTCCAGGATTTGGTAAGAGAAGCAGAAAAGGTATTTAATAAAAGAAAGACTCTAGAAGAAAGAGAAGAAAGACTTAGAAAGTTGCAGGAGGATAGAAAGAATAAGAAAAATAAGCGGAGAAATAGAGAATTAACTAGGATACTGGCCACCGTAGTGCAGGAAGATCAGAGTAGTAAGGGGAGAGACAGAATGCAGCCCCGTGTTGACCGTGACCAATGCGCCTATTGCAAAGAAAAAGGCCACTGGGCAAAAAAAAAAAAAAAATATGCCCGAAGAAAACATTTGTGCATATTGCAAAGAGAAAGGACATCATATCCAGGAGTGCACCTGAAGGCCAAAGGGGCCCCCCTAGAACCAAAGTCTTATCACTAGAAGATTAGGACTGTCAGGACCAGGAGCCCCCCCCCCCGAGCCCCAGGTAACCTTAAAAGTTGGGGGGGCAACCTGTTACTTTCTTAATAAATACTGGAGCCCAACATTTTGTCCTGACCAGAGCTGAAGGACCTTTAAGCTTGAAAACAGCTTGGGTCCAAGGAGCCACAGGTGGAAAATGTTACAAATGGACAACTGAGAGGAAAGTCCAGCTGGCCTCAGGTACCGTCACTCACTCCTTCCTGCTGGTACTGGACTGCCCCTACCCTTTGTTGGGAAGGGACCTTCTGACCAAGGTAGGAGCTCACATTCAATTCCATCCTGGGGGCGCCACTGTTTGGGGAAATAAAGGAAGACCTCTGCAAATACTAACTATAAAATTAGAAGATAAATACAGATTGTTTCGAGAGACGGGTAGAGGTGGCTGACAGAGGAAAGAAAACAAGCTATATCCCAGATTCCAGCTCCCAAAAATCCTAAACAGACAAGGACCGTATTCAATTTGGACCGGCCACCGCCCTAAACCTGGCTACGTTTCTCCCTGACACCGGTCAGGGGACAGGTATGGCCCCTCTCCATGATTGCCAACAGATCCTGTCTAAAGTGCATGGGACTTGCTTGGACCTTTCAGATGTGCTGTTGACAGATGCGCAGACCTGGTTCACTGATGGGAGCAGCTACCTCCTAGAGGGAGAACGTAAGGCCGGGGCAGCGGTGGTAGATGGACAATCTGTCATTTGGGCTAGTGCACTGCCTCCTGGGACCTCAGCCCAGAAGGCCAAGATTATTGCTTTAACTGAGGCCTTAAAGAGGGCAAAGGAGAGCCCGGTGTGGTGGCGCACACCTTTAATCCCAGTACTCGGAGGCAGAGGTAGGAGGATTGCCATGAGTTCAAGGCCACCCTGAGACTACATAGTGAATTCCAGGTCAGCCTGGGCTAGAGCGAGACCCTACCTCGAAAAACCAAAAAAAAAAAAAAAAAAAGAGGGCAAAGGACAAAAGAATTAATATCTACACTGATAGTAGATATGCCTTTGCCACTGCTCATGTCCACGGAGAGATCTATAGAAGAAGAGGACTCTTAACCTCAGAGGGAATCGCATGGCAGATGAGACAACACGCCAAGCTGCACTGGGCCCAACTCAAATGACTATAGCGGCCAAACTCCCTTTAATTGGCTGGAGACCAGGATGGTCATATAAAGACTATGACTTAAAAATAATACAGAAGCTGGGGGCTGATTTTGACAAGGAATCAAATACCTGGAAATATCAAGGAAAGACTGTGTTGCTGCAAGCCATGGCTAAAATCCTCATTTCTGATCTGCATAAATTAACACATCTCAGCCACAAAAAGATGAGCCAGCTATTAAATAAAGACGAAAACTCCTATTATATTCCAGAAAAGGAACAACTGTTAAAATTAATAACTGATCGTTGTCAGGTTTGTGCGCAGGTGAACGCTCAGCATTTAAAGCTGCCTACTGGACACAGGCAAAGAGGACAAAGACCGGGAGAACATTGGGAAATTGACTTCACAGAGGTAAAACCTGGATTATATAATAACAGATATCTGTTAGTCTTTGTTTATACTTTCTCAGGGTGGACAGAAGCATTTCCTACCCGAAGAGAAACTGCAGCCACAGTAACCAAGAAATTATTGGAAGAAATCTTCCCCAGGTATGGAATGCCTAGATATCTGGGTACAGATAATGGGCCTGCATTTGTCTCTCAGGTGAGTCAGAGAGTGGCCATGTTATTGGGGATAAATTGGAAGCTACATTGTGCATATAGACCCAAGAGTTCAGGTCAGATAGAAAGAATGAATAAAACAATTAAAAAGGCTTTGACTAAATTAATGTTGGAGACTGGCACTAAAGACTGGGTCCAATTATTACCTCTGGCCTTATATAGGGCAAGAAATACCCCTCCCTACTGCCCACCACTGGGAGCTGCCATTATATATAAAAATAATATGGCATACGCCCAACTCCCTGCCAACTGAACAGGGATATGCGTGTTATCTTCACTGTTGCCTGATGTGGGAATAGTTCCTGGAGAGGAGCCCATGCCAATCCCCTTTGGTCCAGCTTCCATGGACTACTGCCCTATCTCTTGCCTCTAATATGGCCACTTAGCCCTGCTTCTATTAACCGTGGGACCATGTATCTTAAACAGGCTCATTTCCTTTATTAGAGAAAAAGTTTCAATAGTACAAACCTTTGTGCTCACCCAGGGTTATCAGCAACTCAGAACTTCAGAGGCAATATTTGAAGATTCAAATAGGCCCATAAGACAAGGGGGGAATGAAGAATCCATTTTGTGAAACTGATTCCATTTCATAAAACAGCCCATATATGAAAAAACCTCTCCTGGCTCACTCCCCCTCCCCTTCTGTGGGAGGTCCCAGTCATAAACTGAACAAACACTCCATAAAAGGTAAAATATGACTGTTCCTGGAATATGAAATGCGAATACCAGGCTCCAACTGGATAACCAATCAAAATTGTACAGATCAAGGCAAAGAACCAATGAAAATACAAAACGTCCTGTGGTCTGAGCTGTATTATAATTTTGTGGTTCTTGCCCAAAGCTTTTGTTCCTCAGGGCTCTCTGGCACTCATCAGTCTGGGAGCCCGTCTGCGCAGCCAAAGAATAAAAATCCTCTTGCTTTTGCATCTGTTATTTGAGTCCTGGGTATGCTCTCCCGAGAAAGGCCTTTGGGGTCTTTTCAGGGTTAACTTGATTAAGTTTTTATATATTTTCTGTCATGGATAAAACATAAAATTGTCTTATGTTTATAAGGATCTCTACTATATATCAGGTTAATTAATGCCTAATGTAAGCTAACAACATTGGTTGTCACATGTTTTCTCTTTCAAAAACAGATTGATACTAGAACTCAGCTGTTCTAATTCAACAATGTCCAGACTCTGCTTTATTGGTACAAGCTCAGACATCTGAGGAAAATTATTTCAGCCTCTACTCCACAGGAGCCAAATCCAGAGACTAACCGCTACACCTGTGAACCAGTTGAAGATCTCAAGCTGCTTTTCAGATGCCAGCCAACTCCATAATGAGATAGGTCTGTCACTGACGTAGCTTCCTAAGTGTCTTAACTACTGATGTAGCAGCCAAAGATAATTGACATCTCGGGGCAAATAGGCTAATATTTTGGCCTCTGCTCCCAGGTCACAAGGCCACAAGAGATGAGGGGGCAATCCTAAGGTGTTTTGCACTGCATTTCTGAGTGTCACCTGTCTTTCTGAACAAGAAGGATGAGGAGAACCAGAAACAAATCAGTGTACAGTCAAATACAGGAGAGTCTATTTGGGACCATTCTCCCAGCCTCCCAAAGAGTGGAAAGGTCAATGCATGACCAGGAACTGAACACCACCAGTGCTAGAGAAGCAACTGTGCTCTCAAGTCCCAAGAATCCTTCTTGGAGAGCCATCAGTGACTTTCCAAATTACATTTTATATTTGGCTGACTGCTCAATCTTAAACACTTGGGGAACAAATAGAGTCAGGGACAGGAGAATACATCACAATAGGACTCAACAAACTGCTCTTCTCTTGTCACAAGGCGTGGCTTACTTTCTATCCTTATTCATGGTTTTTGGTTTCATTCTGCCAGTCTATACTCAGGATAGAAACTCATTCCTTGCCTGGGCCCAAGAATTAAATGCTGTATATACATGCCTGATAACTCTGCTAAAGTCTCCTCTGCTTTACATAAACAGATTCAAACCATGTCAGAAGCTACGGTTCCATTCAGAGAACAGTTCTGGGAATGGATCTCAAGTTTCTCATGGCTGTCTACAGCCAGATGATTGTAGAACAATCCAGCACCATCTACACTGGACTGTTGGAGCACCCTGTCAGAATGGAACATTTGCCACTTCTGGAGGGATTGCCCCCACTTCCTACCTCACAATGCTAGACCCATCAATTTTTGGACATGACTGACAGGTCATTAGGCACTGGAGGCAAGTGCCTTAACCACTGAGCCATCTCTCTCTAGCCCAGGTCCCTGTCTTTAAGGCCAAGAGGATAGGGAACCCCCTCTCTGAGAGATACCCCAACTGCCTTGACTTCATGCTCATCTTCAGCAGGAAAAAGCTAAGAAAGACTTCCAGCATCCCAAATCCTCCAACAGCATTTGGGGTGTCCTCATGAGAGGGGAGGAATGAGAGGAATTAGGAGAAAGACCCTTCCCACAGGTAGAGAGTGCATGGCCTCACACAGTGACCTCATGTATGGAATAAAGTGGGGCGTGGTGGCACATGCCTTTAATCCCAGCATAGGCATGGTGGCACACACCTTTAATCCTGTTGGGTTTTGAGTCACGGCCCCCTGGCCCCCTGCAAGGTTAGCCCAAGTCTTAACCTGCCAGCAGGAGATGGGCTCCAACAGGGAAAGGTGAACATGCAGCCAGAGACTCACACACACGCGGCTGGGAGAAATGTCCAGGAAAATCTCGAAATTTTATTCCAATATCCATCATATATATATATATAACCCAAGGATGCATTGTATTATCTCTTTCACAAGGGAGCTCAGGAAGGAGGAACAAAGCTATTAGCATTACTTCTATCACCTCTGCCTCCAGGGGACACAGGTGTGCTAGGATCAAAAGCCATGAGTTACTATGCTTGGGGCTCAGACCAAAAGGTGTAAGTCACCTCATCTGGCTGCATATTATATTATAAAATTTAGCTCACAGATATTCAGCCAGGCTGGGTCCCAACAAATCCCAACATGCCTTTAATCCCAGGAGGCAGAAGTAGTAGCTGATAAACCTTGGTCCTGTTTGTTGATACTTTGCTTTGCTGTACTCTACTGATTGGCTCCCGACAAAAGGTTTGAATCTTATTGCTTGAGAGAAATAGGCTGAATAACGCAGCCTCAGGTTATAGAAGGGTTTTGGGTGCTGGAGTGAGATGAGATTTGCCTGACTTTTCTCCTGGTTGCATGTGTTTGTCTGACCATATGCCTCACCTCTCCCCAATCGAGCCCTTTCTCCTGCTGGCCAGTGAGACTTGGGCTAACCGCAGCAGGAGCCAGGGGTCCATGACTCCCCAACATCTGGAGAGAATCTCTTCCCCTTTATATAGGCTTAGGGTGGGGTCTTGCAGCCTTATCCCAGACTTAATGGCTTCCAGACTCTCTGGAACTTCCTTCCTGCACTGCCTACACAGGAAAGGATGTTTACTTCTAGCTTCTTTGAGCTTCTTTACATCCTGCCCCCTACTGAGAGGCTGCCTTCCTGTAAACATCCTCAGAGACCCACCTAAGAGTTACTAAAAAGGTCAAGCTAGCAACAAAATCTAACCATCACAGGTGGTGAAGCTTGCAAACTGATTCTGCACATTTCCACTTACATTATAATTTTTTTTTATTTCATTTCCATTAATAATCTGGATATAGACTCCATGCAGAGATGTCCTGAACATGTTGTCATCTCCTCCTGGGCTTGCATCTGTGCTTTCTTTTATATTTTCATTGGGGACTTCTAAAATGGGTCTAGGCAAACTTGGTTTGGGGCACTTCGCCTGTGTGTTCTTCTTGCATTGTGATCTGCCCATGTTCAGATCAGAGATTGATCTTCCCAGGGCCCTCAGCAGGAGCAGGGACCTTGTCTGAAGTTTGTGGAGAGGAGTTCTGAGGTTTGGGCACTTGTGCTCAGTTCCTCTGGTGCCAGGCATTGTGTGTGGGGTTGCTCAAACCTTTAACAGGAGCAGGCTGGGTGCTGGATCCATCAGAAGTTGTGATGGGTGGGTGGGGTCATGGGCCAGTGGGAGGCCAAGGCACAGGTCTCCAACCTGGCCTGGGACCCTGGGATGAGTGGACAGGGTCATGGGTCCCACAGGCTGGTGGGAAGCCAAGGCACAGCTCTTTCACCTGGCCTTGTCTAGGGTTATGGGGTCAGAGGGCACAAGGGCCAGTGAGAGGCCAAGGTACAGGTCCTCAGTCTGCCTCACCTGGGGTCAGGGGATTAATGGGTGGAGTCCTGGGTATGCAGACTATTCTGGAGCAAATCAGGGGCTTGCTTACCTTTCCTGGGACCCAGGGCCAGTGGGTGGGGTTATGGGACATATGAGCTGGAGGGGAGCCAAGACATAGCTCCCTCACCTGGCCTTACCACAGGTCAGGGGGTTGGAACATGGGGTCCCTTCTTTTTTCTTTCACTTTTTTTTGATCCCAAGGTAGGGTTTCACTCTAGACCAGTCTGACCTGAAATTCACTATATAGTCTCAGATTGGCCTTGAACTCACATGGATTCTCTTACCTCTGCCTCAAGAGTGCTGGGATTAAAGACATGCACCACTATGTTTGGCTTCTTTCACTTTTGAGTCAGGATCTTGCTGTGTAGCCCAGCCTGGCTTGGAATTCACTATATAGCCCAAACTTGCCTTGAACTTGCTGCAGTCCTCCTGTCTCAGTCTCACCAGTGTTGGAGTTGAAGTTGTGTGCAAGTATGCCAGCAGCTTTCTAGTTCCAATTTCCTGGAAACCACAAATAGGCAAGAGCAGAATTTCCTTCCATCCTGGCCCCCTCTTTTTTTTCTTTCTTGTAGTTGTCTCCTGCTTTGTGAGACCATGAAGCAATTACATTCCATTTCCAGCCTTGAGTTCAAGCCACACCTTTGTTTTTGTCTAAGATTGCTGCTGTAGGTAACAAAACTTCTCTAACATTCCTTTGGCTGAAGTGTTTTCTGCTACTTCTTGGTCAGTTAGAGGTATTCATTTCTTCAGAAGTGTACTCAAGAATGAAGTACAGATGATTTGATAAGCTATCTGGAATCTGAGTTGATTATTTTTATAACTAGGTAATGGGTTCATGAAGATTTTATAATATTTTAATGTGTAGCACTTTGTATATTTATGTAAAGTTTTTTTTAAACAGGGATATGTATCTCATACATGCTAGGCAAGCTCAGGTGTCAGGTGACATCACCAGCCTTTTCGTTTTGTTTTGTTTTTCAAGGTAGGCTCTCACTCTAGTCCAGGCTGACCTGGAATTCACTATGATCTCAGATTGGCCTCAAACTCGGGGCAATCCTCCTACCTGTGACTCCTAAGTGCTATGATTAAAGGCGTGAGCCACAACACCAGGATTTCCCAGCCTCCTTTTTATTTTTTTGCCTTTTGAGGTGAGTTCTACCTGAGGATGGTCTTAAATTCACTATGCATTCTCAGGTGGCCTCAACTCACAGTGATCCTCCTACTTCTGCTGGGATTAAGGGCACACACCACCATGCCTGGCCTCTTTGTATTTTTTTATCTAGAAACAGTGTTGCCTCATTTGGTCTTAAACCCATTCTGTATCCTGTGGAAGCTTAGAATTTGTAATATTCCTGCCTCAGCTTCCCAAGTAGCTGGAATCACAGTTATGTGTCATCAGGCCTGGCTATTCTGAGCTCTTAAAATGTTGCTACTGTTTGCTTTGTTAAATACAATTTATACCAGGCATTGTTTTAAAATAATCTCTCACAAAGACTAGGCTACAAATCAAAAGGGAGTCACACATGTGATGAAGCTGAAATTAAACTGTTTATATTACCCTTCCACAAATCAGCATTAGAGATAGCCAGTTTACTAACAGGCTAGTTTCAGTTGACATGAGAATGACTCCTGGTTGGCATTATTCCTTACATAAAAGAAAAGGCATCCTGAAGTAATCTGATGTTCACTAATTCTTTTTGTTTGGTTCTGTCTCCATATCCCTGCCTGAGAAGGAAAGTAACTTCAAATTACTAATCTCCATTTTTTTGTGTTTTGTTTTCTTTTTGACTAGGCTCTCTTGAGGCTAGGCTGGCCTTGAACTTGCTATGTAGCCAAGAATGATCTTGAATTTCTGATCTTGCTACCTCGACTTCCTGATAATGAGATAGAATAGGGGAAAGCTAGGCATATTGCCAGGGTTTGAGGCCCAGAAGAAACCAGAAGATGCCAAACACCTGATTTCTCACCTTGGATTACCTGGATTACAACTCATACCTGACATTGATCTACAATGCACCCTGATCCCAGTCCCACTCTGATATGGGTGGATGCTGTGATCCATCCTCTAGATCTAATAACAAATCGGATCTTCCCCCCACCTCCCTGAACTAAACTAAAGGTTGCAGACTGGTGGGGTTCTTTGGCTCTTCTTCTTCTTTTTTTTTTTTTTTTTTTTTTTTTTTTTTCGAGGTAGGGTCTCGCTCTAGTCCAGGCTGACCTGGAATTCACTATGTAGTCTCAGGGTGGCCTTGAACTCATGGCAATCCTCCTACCTCTGCCTCCCGAGTACTGGGATTAAAGGCGTGCGCCACCACACCCGGCTCTTTGGCTCTTCTTCATGAGACCTTCTCCAGTTCCTGAGATCTTCTCATCTGTATCTGGTGTGGTCTAAGCTTTCCTCACATGACTCTTGGTTCCCAGCCCCACTTGGCCATCTGGCCCAGTGGGGAAGGGATTGTGACAGTCAGGTGTGTGTAGGGACCACCACTCCCCTTCCAGCCCCTCTCCTTGAATGGGAGGTGTTTAGTTAGAGCTACAACCTAGGTGCTAAAACTGATTGGTAAAATATAAACCAATCAGCTGTCTCTCTGTTTCACCTGGGGAGGACTTAAAACTAGCTTCCCTAGAGGAAGTAGGCCCCTCTTCCCCCACTTGGCAATGGAGTAGAAGGACTGCTGACCCAGGCCTCAGTGAGGTAAGGCCTGTACCCCAGGGGTAGGGGGGCAGGCTCCAGGCTTTTTCTCTCATGAACCTCTCCTTCTCATTATGGGAGCTTTCTGTTATCTTTTCTTTGGCTGCTTATTTAAACTCTCTGAAACGAATTCTCCCCACACTGGTAGCGGGAGAACTCTGTAATGTCCCACATGGTGACTGGGAAATTTCCCCATCCAAGTCCCCTTTTCCCTAATTTACTACATTAGAATAAATGTGTAATTAAAATTTAATTCTGTCCCTGTGTACAATTCTTTGGCATTAGAGGACAAGAACTTGGAGTAGGAGGAGGGGGAAGGGAGGATTCCAAAACTCCCCCCCCGTTAATAATATATTAATAATTAAATAATTAAAATAATATTAATTATCAGCAACCCGTATCCGGATCTAACCCTAACCCTGACTTTGAATGTCTCTTTAGTTCTAGTCTCTCTGCTCTGTCTGGTGGTCTCCAGTTTACCATGTATGGATTCCCACTCTGGATCAGTTATGTGGGCTCTCTCCTTTTCCCTGCTTCCCCCTGTGACAGTTAATTCCTTCAGGGAAGTTCCATAGACACCTTCCCTTCCAGTGGGAGGTGTTTCTAGCTAGAGTTCAAACCTAGGTGCTAAAAATGATTGGTCAGTTATGGGCCAAGCAGCTGTCTCTCTGACTTACCTGGTGGAGGTCTTAAAAATCACTGCAACAAAGTCCAGCCACTTTTTTCTCTCCACATAGCTTCCTAGAAGGACTTCTAAATCTCCAGGTCTTAGGAAGGCTCCAGATTTTTCCCACATGAACCTTTTCCCTCATGATGGGAGCCCTCTGTTATCTTTTCTTCTTTTGCTTATTTAACTAAATATCATAGATTTTGTTAAACCCTGTCCCATGTGTTCTCTCCACACTTTATAGACAAGAATTTGGTACTTCTTAAATTATGAGGTACATTGGAGTTTGCTGGGTATTATCTAAATTCTAATCCCAAGCTCCCTTGCTACATAAATGGTGCTTGTTTTCCAGGGAGAAATTCCAGAGGATCTTTTTAAACTTTTTGTTACAACTTCCTGTAAATTTTGGGGACAGAAAAGTAAAAGCAGTTTTTCCCCTTCCCCCAAATTCAGCTGCCTGTTGCTGGGGACAATGGGTGATGGAGAGATCATTCAAGCAAGGTGGAGGGCTCCCCCCAGGGTGTGCCATGAGCCTTTTGTCTGACCAGAGACAAAAAGCTGGATAGTTCGGTTTTTGCCAAAAAAGAGGCAGAAAAACTATTTTCCCTTTCCACTGCTTACCTCTGATTCTCAAACAACAACAAAAACAACAACAATAAACCTTTGGGGCACCAAGGCTGATCTCTATCACCTCCCCAAACCTGACTGGCTGGCTAGGCCCCTCCCCCACGTTGAGCTGAGCACTCCTGTCTCCAGGTCTCTGGGTGGGAATGAGGCTGCAGTAATGGCTGCTAGCAACAGGGGGCCAAGGGACACAAAGGCCTTCCAGCTCTGCCCTGCAGACATGTTCATTAACAGACCAGCTAGATGAAAACTCTTTTAAATTTTTAATAAATAAGGAAAAATAGGCATAGAATTTAAATTCAATTAATTTGATTTCTAGTCATTTTGTAAAGCTTTTTTTCTCTGTAAAACATTTATTCAAATTGTGTTAAGCCACATGGCACATGTGATATCCTGGATTTTTACAGAGCTGAGGCAGGGGGATCACAGATATATTTAAAAGGAATCCCCTTTCTGGGTTATTCAAGGGAATTTTTCTAGTTTTTAAAAAACTGTTCTGTTACTTCTACTAACTGTGCTACAGACAATGTTTTTCAGCCTACCTGGACCATTTTTAAATTCTACCAAGGGTGATTTGTCAGATATATTCAAAAGTTTTAAAGGTAACAAAAATCATTTTCAGATACTGTAAATATGTTAATTATAATTCATCCTAGGGACCATTATGTTTTGCCTATACTCTTTTAAAATATATATCATAAAATTATTAACAGGAGATATCTTACATGCATAGATTATCAAATCTATAAATATATGCTGATAAGTATTATTTAAAATGTGGTTATCAGTTTTCTTAAGATTACATCCATAGATAGAGGTGTTACATGAAAAATGTCTAATTCTTCTGATACTGGATTATATGTTTTCTATTACTAGATAAGGAGTTAAGTCAATTTGGTACAATTTCTGTTAATTCTATAAGGGATGAGAAACTAAGTTCTATAGCCAAATATGTATTGGATGCCAGTTTTTCTATAAAAGTCAACTATATGTGCTGTTTCTCAATCATGGACTAAACAATAAAAGAAGTCTGATATTAATGTGCTCAACTGGCTTTGACTTTGAGACAGAGCTCTCCTAAAGCCAAACCCCAAAACAAACATTAAATCATTCATTACATGTTTCCCAATGTTTCCTTATAAACCATACTGGCCTTATGGTTAATGAAGAATGTAAGGGAAATAACACAAAGAAATTTATATTTTTTATGTGGTACTAAAGTCAATGGTCAGATGGGTAAACTGAGTCAAAAGAAAATGACATAAGGTTATTTTCATCTATAGCTCAATGGTTAGAGACATTGACTACTGTAAATGATATATATTTTCTGCTTTGCTTATAAAAAAAGAGGGAGAATACCCTGAAAAATGTTATACGTTTATGTTAAGGATCAGACTGTTCAATGGTTAGAAGTACTTATCAGTGGTTATACTCATTTGACATTCGTGGAAAAAAAGGATCTACTGATAAATTTTCATAAAAGCTCCAACTATAAATTTCTATAATAGGTATAGAAATTTCCAAAGGTATCTGCTTAGTCACTTTTAGTAAGAAAACCAATTCTTGTTTCTGTCAAAAAGATTGTGTGATGGGTCATGCAGCTCCAGAGAAACCCCTCCCCTTGAGTAGGAGGTATCTAGCTAGAGCTACAACCTAGGGGCTAAAACTGATTGGTCATGTATGAACCAATCAGCTGTCTCTCTGACTCACCTGAGGGAACTTTAATTCCCAAGGACCCTGTCTTAGTCCTTTCTTCCCCACATGGCAGGCTAGCAGAAGGACCTCTGACTCTCCTGACCTTAGGAAGGTAAGGCCTACCCCACCCCGGGAAGGCTCCAGATTTTTTCCCCTCATGAACCTTTCCTTTTTATTTATTTTTATTTTTTAATATTTATTTATTTATTTATTTATTTATTTATTTATTTATTTGAGATTGAGTGTGAGAGAGAAAGAGGCAGATAGAGAATGGATGTGCTAATGCCTCCAGCCACTGCAAATGAACTCCAGATGTATGCACCACTTTGTGCATCTGGCTTTACATGGGCGCTGGGGAATTGAACTCATGTCTTTCTGGTTTGCAGGCAAACACCTTAACCACTAAGCCATCTCTCCAGCCCATCCTTTCCTTTTTATGATGGGAGCTCTCTGTTATCTTTTCTTCTGCTGCTTGTTTAGCTAAACAACATAAGTTCTGTTAAACTCTCTACGTTTTTCTCCCCAAACTGGTGGCTGGAGAACTCTGTAATTTTCCATGTTTCCTTAAATAATATGATCTTATGATCCTCACAGACCATGTGGTGACTGGGCGGCTTTCCTATCCAATTCCCCTTTTCCTTAATTAATCTAGAATAAATGTGTGATGAGACATATTTCTGTCCCTGTGTATAATTCTTTTGCATTAGAGGACACAAACTCGGGGGAGAAATGCAGTGGTAAAACCCAGATATAGCTGTACCAAAGTTTCCCCATTACAATTGGTCACAACACTCTTTAGGGGAATAGTGACCACCACTAGTCAGTTTTAAGTACTAAATGATTCTTTAACCTAACTTTTTATAAAACAGAGTACAAGTATTCTTTTGCTTATAAAAACATCTAAACTGACCACTGCTGTCAGCTGGACCTGATCACTCCAGTTACAGTTTTTGGCTCAGTGATTCCTAACTCTCTAGTCCTAGCTATATTAATAGATTAAAGGATATTTTATCAGGTTTAACCATTAGGCTTGCCTAGTACATAGAGCTGTTCTTAAAGAAATCAGATGAGTGCATTATTAAAAACAACTGATATGAATTCTTCTTTTTTTTCCCCTTTTTTGGTTACTTTTCTTTTTATTTCATGTCCCAGTAGTGGCTCTATATAATGGTAATAAAAGGAAATTATGAATGCTAGATGTATTGTGATGAGCTTAATAAGAAGGAATTTCAGTGGAACTTTAATGAAGGAAAATAAAGAATGGTATTTTTAGAAGGTACTAAGAAGGAATAATATTAAAAGAGGGATTTCTCTTAATACTAATTGAGAGAAATATAGAAAAGAATTACAGAGGGAGATTAAAAGGATGATAAAATGTATTAAATGAAAAAAAAGCTGATGAAAAGATGAGGAAAAATGGGCTCAATTTCCTTTTTAAAGAGATGCTAGTAATAAGGATTTATGGGTGTGACATTCTTGATCCCAGCATATGGTATTTTACCATGTCTGTCATCCATAGACTTAAAGTAATAACTATAGATTCCCCTTTAAGGAAGACAAAGGGAAGATGCAGCTCTCAGAGCCTGGGAAAATTGTTTTCACACAGGAACTTAACCAGGATAACACCTGGGAGAATATTTTACACATCTGAAGAACCCTATTTCAGATAAGGCCCTCTTGAAAAGAGCTCTGCAGCCAGCCTAATCCATATTTATATTTTGTCCCTAGATAGACAGCACCCAGGAGGCCCAGGCCCAGCCAAACTTTATCTACTGTCTTTACAAAGAGCCTACAGAGGGCTTTTGCAGGAACATGACTTCAGATATGGCTGCCCATTCTCGGCTAATGTATTGTCTCCACTAAATAAAGGTAAACTTGTCTGAACTCAGTCTGGTTCTATCTTCTGCCTCAATTTTTCCAGCAGAAGAAACAATAAGCCCATAGTTCCAAGACCACCCTGAAACACATGTAGACAGGGAACCAATATCCCAGACTCCCTCCAAGGGTAGTGTAGTAGTCAGCCACACGCCACTGGGATGTATCTCCAAACTGGGCACAATTTTGGGGAGGAAAGTATTTATTGAAATAACTGATCCAGGGGAAGATCCAAAAATGAAGTAAAAGGTTGATCCCCTTTTACAGATCCAAACAGAGAGACAGAGGCCCAGCATCTCCAGAAGCAAGCAAGCACATTGTCACACTGTAACTCACAAAACAGCAGGACTGCCAGACTTAAGGAAGGGACCCCCTTCAAGAAAAAGGGACACCTCCAAAGACTACTTCCTTGGTAGATAGAGGGGGGCACATTTATAGAAACTTTCCCACAAGTAAAATTTTGCCAGGCCCTTCCAAGACCCTAATTCTAGATGCTAAGGTTTTAACTATTATTAAAAAAAAAAACTACGTTTTATGGTTAAGAGCTTACAAATACTAAATTGTTCATGTTTCAAGGGATATAAAAAAAGGGACACTTTAAGGCACTCATCCAAGCAGGTTAAATTTCTTTATTTGTCAATGTGTTGATTATTGTGAAAACCGAGTTTTTAAGATTAGGTTCTCATATCTAAAAACATTGTGGTTTTAAAAATGATTTTTGATTTGTTCATGCTACTTCTATCAAATGGTCATCACCAGACTTATATAACTTAAATGATTTAATTTCAGCCATTGTGGCTTTTATCCTCCTGTTAAATAAAATGTTGGTATAACTTAGTTAAGCTTTATCAAAATTTAAGTAATAGGTAAAACATAAAATTGTCTTATGTTTATAAGGATCTCTACTGTACATAATATCCAAGGTTAAACTGACAACATTGGTTGTCAAATATTTTGTCTTTCAAAAAATGATACACTAAGGGTTATATTAGAACTCAGCTGTTCTAATTCAACAATGACCAGACTCTGCTCTATTGTGGGTAACCACAGAGTCTCAAGGATTTTATTTTAACAATTGTCTTATGTTGGATACTTCAGGCCTATTACCTCTAAATAAGTTAACTCTTCAATATATATTCCCTACTTCAGGATACAACCTCAAGCTCAGAAAATGATCTACATCTGAGAAAAATGATTTTAGCCTCTACAATTGAGTTTCCAAACTCTCCTGGGTAATTGGTATGTTTTCAAACATAGATGTCAAGATTATACTGTCTTACTTGTCTGTTCCTGATGACTTCCAGGTTAGATCAATTTACTTGAATTTATTGCCAAAAATATTTTTTCAGAACAATATGTTCTGTCTGTATTAATAGTCATGAGGTATTTAAAGAATAAAAATAAGTGTACTTTCATACTTTAGTTATGGCCTAAAGTGTTCCAAAATAAGTAAACACAAAGGCTTGACAAAGTAGACTAAAGGTTATGCCATTTTTCAATTAGGTATGCTTTACTAGTCAATTATAGATGTCAATATCTATCTATCTATCTATCTATCTATCTATCTATCTATCTATCTATCTATCTATCTATCTATATCCTACAAAGTTGATACAGATTCTTTTCTGAGTATTCTAACTACCTATGTAAAAGCCAAATTCAATTAGAGCCATGGTATGTGGAGATTACCACTTGGGATCTGTCACATGGGCGCTCCCTGTGTTTGCAGCCCCTTTTGAACCTCACCTTCTAACCCCAGTTGCTTTGGCTTTCCATGTGTTTGCAACCCCTTCTGAACTTCATTTTGTAGTTTTTCTAGCTCTCAGGGGTTCCTGGCTTTATTCTAACTTTACTCTCCAAGCTTCAATTTCTCATTAACTTCCACTTCTCTGAAATGTTTTCCACATAAAAATATTCCAGTCTTCATTTCCTGGTCCCAATTCCCAAATAAACTCCACAAATTGTAATTTCTCCCCAAATAAACTCAATAGTCATAATTTGTCCTTCTTGGTTCTGTCTTTATTATTCTTCATTAAAGATTAGGAAAGAAACTGAAACGGGATCCGTTCAGCTGGGTCACCCCTGAACCTCAAAATTCCCACATCAATGACACCCTACATACCATCTCATCATGGCACAAGAATGAAAACTCCTGGCAGTACTGAAAATCTGTGTCTGACCGAGACTGATCTACAATGCCCCTGCTGTCCACAGTCAAGAACAGTGATGACCCCAACCCCAGCTGTGTGTGGACTCTGGGAACCATACTCCAGATTCACTCACCAATCTTATCTTTCCCCTGAGTACCTATAAAGGTGGCAGCCCCATATATGTTGTGTTCTTTCCTGGCTTCTTCACTTCCTGAGACCCTTGCTCCCTTGCTTCCAGCTTTTCATCTTGTGTGACTTGGACTCCCACTTGAGTTTTCTGTTCCCATCCCGTTAGATGCTTTGCTGAATGAGGGAGGAGAGGAGAAACATAACCCTGTCTCATATCCACCACGTGTGTATTTACACTCTGGATTTACCATATGTGTGTGCCCTCTCTAATTTTTCCCTTACCTCCCTCAATGGCAGATGCCTTCCATGGCTCTGCAACTTTATTCCAGTTTGGATCCACTCTTACTATGTGGGTAACCTTTCCTTAACTTTTCTCCAACCTTCTTATTTCCATTCTGGACCTACCACATGGGTGCTTTCACTAACTTTCCCCTTAGCTGACCTTCAAAGGAAAGCAGAATGCCCTGTCTATCTCTTCTAAATTTTCCTACACTTGCTTCTAGATTTTACCTTCCATGTGTTCACAACCCTCTCTGATCTTTCCTTGGAAACCCGCTTTTATATTATACATGCCACATGCCTTGTAGCTCCATTATAACTCCTCTTTATATGTATTCTAATCTTTATTTTAAAACCTCAGTTTATCTTAAATGATAAATTACTTTCCATGTGTTCTTGCCTTCCTTCCCAGATCCCAATTCTCCTTAAACAAACTCCACAATTTGTGATTTCTCCCAAATGTACTTAATAATTCCTGATTTGTCTTTCTAGAATCTCTCTTTATTATTCTTCATTAAAAATTAAAGAAGAACCCAGCACTTGGTGTTCATAAATATGGGGGGGTTCCTTGAACCCCCAAAATCCTGTACCAGGAGGATTGCCATGAGTTTGAGGCTACCCTAAGACTACATAATGAAGTTCAGGTCAGCCTGGGCTAGAGTGAGACCCTACCTCAAAAAAAAAAAAAAAAAGCCAACCAACCAACCAACCAACAAAATACCAAGCCTGAGTCTCCAGGTAGGCTTCTCTAATCCCCTCTTGCCTCCCTTGGCAATAGCTTGCTTCCCTCTCTTACTTTTGGGCTTAATCCTACTTTCTTTTCTGCCTCCTAAAGCTTTAAGCTATAATAAAATCTTTCTGAGTCTTATTCTCTGTTCCATGGATTTCATTCTTCAAATTCATAAGAATCCAGGGACACCACAAAACTATTGGTGCATTTGCATATTGTATTGGTGCATTGCTTAGGGACACCAAGATTCCTATATCTTTTTTTTTTAATCTTTGATTTGTAGTAACTTTTCTAGAGTTTGCTCTGGTTTAATATCTCCTGGTTCATAACAGACTCTAGGTTTCTTTTATCTATTTTTTGGTTTTTTTTCAAGGCCAGATTTCACTCTTAGCCTAAACCCAGGTTAACCTGGAATTCACTCTATAGTCCCAAGCAGGCCTCAAACTCATAATTACCCTCCTACTGTAATAGTGTAACCAGTGAGGGATTCCAGGGAGACCACTCTGACACCAAAATGGCAGTAAGGAAGGAGACTTTATTTGCCAGCTGGCAACTACACTTAGAATTCCGGAACCTAAGTGCAGCCCTAAGCTGGTGCACAGGCCCATATTTATACAGAAAAACCGTAAGATTTTGTTTCACAACTTCATAGTTTAGCAATTATAACCTTACAAAGGTGAGAGTTAATTTCAGAAGAATAGAAACTTCTAGAGATCTCCAGACCATCACCCCTGGTGCCAGCAAGCAAGCAATTAATTACAGAAGCCAAAAAATCCATTAAGCAATAGCTGGAGGAAACACTTTGGTCTTGTGTCATAGTTGCTGATAAGAGGGGGTCCTGGTAAGTGACATTTTATTCCTTAGAACAGGTCTAGTCTCCACTAGATGTAAGAGGTCATACAAAGTATTAAGACGGAGTTGTTCTTGCCCATTACGAGTTCTGCCACATGTTACTCTTTAATTTTAGACCTGTTTGAGACTCCAAGATGGTTTTTCTTAGGTTAAAATACCAAGGGCTGTTTCACTACCTCTGTCTCCTGAGTGCCGGAGTGCTGAGATTAAAGTTTCCTTATATATGTCTTTCACTACCTTGGTTAGTGATATTCCCAAGTATTTTATTTTATTTGAGGATATAGAGAATGGGACAGTTTCTCTGATGTCTTTTTCCGAATGTTTGTCTTCTGTATATAGAAAGGCTACTGATTTTTGTGTGTTAATTTTATATCCTGCCACTCTGCTGAAAGCATTGATCACCTTCAGGAGTTTACTAATACTGCTCTTTGGGTCTGATATATATATATAAGATCATGTCATCTGCAAAGAGGGATAGTTTGACTTCTTCCTTTCCGATTTGTATCAAACTTTTATGCTATTCTCCTGTCTTATTACTTGGGCTAGAACTTCAAGCACTATGTTAAATAGCAGTGGTGAGAATGGACATCACTGTCTTGTTCCTGAGTTAAGTGGGAACTCCTTGAGTCGTTCCCCATTGAGGATGATTTGTGCTTTAGGAGCTCTGTATATAGACTTTATCATGTTGAGGTATAGGCCATCTATGCCTATTCTTTCCAAGGTTTTGAACAGGAAGTGATGTTGAATTTTGTCAAAACCCTTCTCTGCATCAATTGAGATGACCATGTGGTTTTTGCGGGTGAGTTTGTTAATGTGGTGAATTATATTTATCAACTTTCATATGTTGAACCATCCCTGCATCCCTGGGATGAAGCCGACTTGGTCTTGATGTGGGTTTGTATTCGGTTTGCTAGAACTTTGTTTAGGATTTTTGCATCCAAGTTCATCAGGGATATGGGTCTGTAGTTTTCTTTTCTTGTTACATCTTTGCCTGGTTTGGGAATTAGGGTGATGGTAGCTTCATAAAAGGAGTTTGGGAGCCTACCCTCTTTTTCTGTGTCCCTGACAAGCTTCAAAAAGACAGGTTTCAGTTCTGTGATGGTTTGGTAGAATTCAGCTGAGAAACCATCTGGACCTGGGCTTTTCCATTTGGGGAGGTTCTTGATTACCGATTCAATCTCTGTGATTATTATCGGATTGTTTAGGATCTTTATCTGCTCTGGTCTGAGCTTTGGAAGTTGGTAGGTGTCCAGGAATTTATCCATTTCTTCCAGGTTCTCTAATTGTGTGGAGTAGAAGTTTTGGAAGTATGACCTGATGATTCTTCCAATCTCTTCAGGATCTGTTGTGATCTCACCCTTGTCATTTTTTATTTTGTTAATTTGGGCTTTCTCAGTTTTTCGTTTGATTAAGTTGGCCAGGAGTTTGTCAATCTTATTGACTTTTTCAAAGAACCAACTCTTTGATTTGTCTATTTTTTCAATTGTTTTCTTTGTTTCCAAGTCATTAATCTCAGCTCTGATCTTAATTATTTCCTTGCGTCTCGAGCTTCTAGGGTTGGATTTTTCCATCTGTTCTAATGACCTTAGGTGTGAGGATAGTTGGTTAATTTGAGATTTCTCTGTCTTTGTTATGAAGGCATTTAGTGCAATGAATTTCCCTCTTAGAACTGCCTTCATTGTGTCCCACAAGTTCTGAAAGGTTGTGTCCTCATTATCATTTGTTTCTAGGAAGTTCTGGATTTCCTGTCTGATTTCTTTTTTGACCCATTCATTGTTCAGGAGCGAGTTGTTCAGTCGCCAGTATCTGTTGAAATTTTTGGATCCTCTACCGTTGTTAATTTCTACCTTTAATGCGTTGTGGTCTGATATGATGCAGGGGATTACATTGATCTTTCTGAATTTGCTGAGGGATGATTTATGGCCCAGTATATGGTCAATTTTGGAAAAAGTTCCATGTGCTGCTGAGAAGAATGTAATCTGTGTCCTTGGGGTGGAATGTTCTGTAGATGTCTGTTATCTCCCCTAGTTTTTCTATGGTGCTATTTAGCAACTTTATTTCCCTGCTTGTCTTTTGTTTGGATGATCTGTCTAGTAATGACAGTGGAGTGTTAAAGTCTCCTACTATGATGGTGTTGGCATCTATATCTGCTTTGCTTTTGAGTAATTTATGCCTATTGAACTGAGGGGTCCTTGCATTTGGTGCATACATATTTACTATAGTAATGTCTTCCTGTTGTATCATTCCCTTGACGAGTAGGAAGTGACCATCATTGTCCTTTTTTTATTGCTGTTGGTTTAAAGTCTTTTTATTATTTTTATTATTCCCACATGCCTGGAATATTGTTTTCCACCCTTTTACTCTCAGTAGGTTGTTGTCTTTAGAGATAAGGTGTGTTTCTTGAAGGCAACAGATGGAAGGGTCCATTTTCCTGATCCAACCTGCGATCCTGTGTCTTTTTATAGAAGAGTTGAGTCCATTTACATTCAAAGTTATAACTGTGAGGTTTGCTTTAAACTCTACCATGTTGGAGATAATATGGAGGTTGGTATCTGAGCTGTTGTTGTTATCTCTTTGGTGTTACCTTGCTTGTTCTCTGTTCCTTTCCTGAGGTCGGATATTTGTCTCATCTACATGGGATATCTCGTGAATTATCTTCTGAAGGTTTGGCTTTGTGTTCAAGTAATTGTAGAGCTGGTTAATTTCATGGAATACTTTCATTTCTCCATCTATTATGATGGATAACTTTGCTGGGTACAGTAGTCTAGGTTGGAATCCTTACTTCTTAGGCCTAGGATCGCTTTGTTCCAAGCTCTCCTGACTTTTAAAGTTTCTCTGGGGAAGTCTGAGGTGATTCTGATGGGTTTTCCTTTATACGTGAGTTTCCTTTCTCTCGTTGCTCTAAGGACTCTCTCTTTATCCTCAATACTAGGTATTGTAACTAAGTTATGTCTTGGGGTGTTCCTCTTTTGGTCCAATTTGTTTGGGGTCCTCCGTATTGCTTTTAGATGTACAGGACTATCTCTTGCCAAGTATGGAAAGTTTTCTTGCATAATTATGTTGAAAATATTTTTCTATGCCCCTAGCTTGGTTTTCTTCTCCTTCTGGGATCCCCATGATCCTGAGATTAGGTTTTTTTATCGTATCCCACATTTCCCTTGAGTCTTGTTCACTTGCTCTTTTGAATTTTGTCAAGTTTCTGATTTCTCGTGAATTCTCCTCTGTTTTGTCTTTCATTTCTGAGGTTCTGTTTTCCCAGTGGTTAATCCTGTTAGTAAGAGATTCTAGGGATGTTCTTATTATTTCAAGATGGTTTTTGTTTTCTGCTACTTCTTTTTGGGTTGCTTCCATCATCCAGTTGAGATGTGTTTTCATTTCAAGGTTTGATTTAATTACTTCTTCCTGACAGTCATTCTTATATTTGCAGATGTCTTTAGTTAATTTGGAAAGCTGGTTTTGATACCTTCAGTTTGCAGGTTTGTCTTTAGTTCTGATATGTCTTTTCTGAAGTCCATTAAGTTCTGCTCAATTATATTAAGCCTGGTGGCAAAGCTAATGAGCTGACTTTGAACTCTTTTAATATTTTGGTCCATCTTTGCTTGCATGACTGATATTAAGATTTCTTCAAGATCTGTACCAGTATAAACAGGGTTTATTGTCTTGTCTTTCTGGGCCTGCCTCTGCTCACTCTCTTTGGTGGCATCGTTGTTGCCATTTGGCATAGTTTCCTCAGCTGGTGATGTTGGACATTAATTATTGGCTCTGCTACTGAGGGCACAGAGAGCTAAGGGTTAACAAAGGTGTATGAGGAGGTGAAACCCCGGTGATCTGGTAGGCGTTTCCCAGCTCCACCTACCCTAGCTCCCACCCCCATGGGCTGGCCACCGAAACCAGCATCCCCCATCTCAGCAGGAATGGCATTGAGCAAAACTTCCTTGTACCCATCCCCACGCCGTGGCTAGCATCACCCGCCACTCAGGACCCCCAATGAGGTGTTCTCAGGTTGTCCCCACCCACCTGTCCCACCCACCTATCCCTGTGCAGGCTGCCAACTCCCCACCCCCATTAACCAATCACCTTTTTCCTTACCATTTTCCCATGCCCGAGACCCCCTTTTTCCCTAGATAGAGTAGGTCCCCAGAATAGAATAAAGAACCACGCTGATTAACTATACGCATCTGCTCGCCTTTTCCCCCGGCTCTGTGAGCCCCAGCCCTGAGACAGCAGACCGCGGACAGCTCGCCCGGCTCCCAGCTCCCGGTTCCCGCTTCTCTCTTTGCGTTTTCCCTCTACCAAGGCCCAAGGCACCTGTGGAGGCGAGAACCACATGGTGATATATTCTTGCGTTGAGGTCTGCCCATTTTGATTCCAGTTGAGGTGATTGGTGGGATGCCTTTGATCTGATTTCACTTTGCTAGTGTGTTCTGGGAGTACACTGGACTCCACAGGTAGGGTTGAGCACTCACTTATTTAATCTGTGAGTGTGTGTGTACTCAGATCACTGGCTGGACTTTGATGGTGATATTGTGGGTACCCTGTTAGAGAAGGGTGTGGGGCTGTGGGGACTAAGTAGGCAGAGGGTGGGGTGCCAGGTCCTATGTAGCCTGCTAGGGGTGCGGGGCCCCTTAGGGATAAGGTACGATGGGGTAGGGTGTCAGCTGCTTGTCACTGCTGCCTAGGGACTATTTATCACATGGGGAAACCGTGGGAACCAGGTTGCAGGCAAACCACAGTTGCTGGCGGGCACGTGGGGAAACCGCAGGACCCGGAGCTTGAGGATACATCAGGGACCAGCGCTTGGGGATTACACAGAATCAGTGGGCTGGGGTACCATGGGGAGCCGGGGTTGGGGAAACTGCGGGGGTAGGCAGGCAGGGAAAACCACAGGGGTAAGGTCTCAAGGAAGCCTCAGGGTTTGGTGGGCAGAAAGTACCACAGAAGAGGGAAGAAAAAGAAAAGGGAAGAGAAAAAAGGGGAAAAAATAAATAAAATAAAGGAGTAAGCAAGAAAAAAGATTGGCAAAAACCTGAAGGGAGGGGCTGGGCAGATGCACTGGAGATGTGGAGGCCAGGGGGAGGGGCTCTGTAAGAGCCCAGGTCCCAGTCGGCAGGCCAAAACAAACTAACCTAGGCTGACCTGAAATTCACTATGTAGTCTCAGGGTGGCCTTGAACTCATGGTGATCCTCCTACCTCTGCCTCCCGAGTGCTGGGATTAAAGGTGTGCGCCACCATGCACGGATTCCACCTTATTTATTATTAATTAATTAAGTTTGGTATGTTAGTGTATATGTTTGTGCATGTGAGGAAAGGTGTATAAAAGCAAGAGAGCTTTTTTATAGGCAGCCCACCAATGGCAGAGGCCATCTTGCCTGCCCTTGCAGAACCAAAACCCAAGTCTCACCCAACCTCATCCAAGTTGACTACAAGCAGGAATCCCCAGCAGCAGCTTTGGGCTTCTTCCTCAGCTTGGTACACCTGTGAGCTGACCCCTCCTATCTCTCCCTTGCACACCGAGTCTCGTGACAAGGTTCATTCTAATTGGATGTTTGATCCTCCCTTGAGTCTAACCGCCTGTGTAATTCCTTTCTTGGTCCCCTTCTGAACACAAGTGTGGAAGGCTGGGAATTGGGGAGTTTCTTTGCCCATGTGCTTTCCTGACTTTTTAGATGCTTTCTTGGTTTGCTACATGTGTGATCTAAGATGGAGTCCTTACCATCTCGGTCTTTTCTAGCCCTCCTAGTGTGAAGGTGAAGGGGATTTTTTTTGGCTTGGACCCTCAGATTTTTGCCTTCTACATTTGTATGTAATTCAGAGGCTTTTTCCCTAGAGATTTCTCTATAGGAAAGAGATTTTCTCCATCTCCTCCCCCTATTTCCAGCCTGGATTATACCACCATGCCTAGTTTATGAAACCCTGAGGATCAAATCCAGGGCTTTGTGCATGCTAGGCAAATACTATACCAATGTGAGAGGGATTAGGAGAAAAGACCCTCCCACAGGTAGATAGGAATGTGGCCTCAGACAGATGACCTCATGGTCATGCGACATTCCCAGGCCAAGGTTTGCCACTCCCCCCCAAGGAAATCCTTAAAGGTCCATGCCCCTGGGGCTTCGGCCTTCTTCTTTTGTCTGGACGGCGGGCTGGGAGGTGCTCAAAACCGGGCTGGTGAGTGTACCCC
>PVHP010025538.1:0-25436 GCA_004024765.1 Zapus hudsonius | reverse complement strand
GGCCATCCCGTTTCATTCTATGCGTCATGCTGCCAAAGCAACACTTGGAATCTAAGTCCCAAGTGCCACATTCATCTCCCTGTGACTCATGGCACCAGATGACAAGCAAGCCTCTGTCCTTCGGCAGTCCCAGAAACAGTGGACGATCCATGTGGGTGTTTGCAGCATTGTGCAAAGGTCCAGAGGGAGGCAGGGGTCCAAGCCAAAGACTTCCTGTATGTAGCACCATCCTGACAGATGGCATATTCTTGGCCACAATCCAAGGACCTTGGTCACCCAGTGAACTTTCCCTGACTCCATGCTGTCGATATCCCAGACATCCAGGAACACAGGCCCTGCTGATGAATCATTTGGCTAGAAGCTGTCTCTGTGTGTGTTTTCTAATGAACGTTCATAAAACTATTTGACTAAACCAAGTAAGACTGTTTAGTACTTTGTCACACAATTACCTTAGGTTGTATCAACAAAGAATGTATGGTTGATAATTTAGTTCTAATGAATTTTTTGACCCATAAATCAATAAACCTTTTACAGACTGAATAATAGTATTTGCTTCCTGAAAGCATGTATGATATCAACAAGGTCACACTTTACTGTCATTTTTAATAAGGAGGGAAAAAACCATACTCAAGGGGCATTTAACATATTTTGACAAGGTGACCCACAATTATCCATTAACATTGTATTTGTCTAAGCCCTGCTACATTGATATGCAGGGACCATCTAATAGCTCATTGATGTCCCACGTGGGGGTGGAGAAAAGGCAAGTGGGACCTTTCCAAGGTCTTTCACAGCCAGAATGCATCGTGCTATGACTATATTGATTAAACATTTGGATAGTTAATCAACGCAGCACAGCCTTTATAGCCTGCCTTATGCAGTACACAAAAGAAATGCTTGTTGCCAAAGCTAGGAAGGTCTACTTTTCTTCCCATGTATGTCTCACTGGTTTATTTCTATTTCTATATTTGTCATTCTTATCCCATGTAGCATGTATCGGGATTCCTCTCATCTTGAATTTAATCTCAAATAATGGTATGAATCATCGATCTGTTTCTCTTTCCTCTGCTAAAATTTTACACTCAGCTGAATTTACAATAATCAATTATAAGCCTCTCTTTAATTCTTGCCATTCACCCCCTCAGCTTCTTACCAGGTGGTTTAGGGCAGCTTTATCACCACAGTCCTCACACACTCCCATGCACATCTGTCTTGAACTTCAAATGATAGGCTCAACTCTACTCGTGATAGTTTATGGACAAGTCTGGTTTTTAACACTCTAAGTTACTTCACCCATGTCTTTATCTTAACAGCTTCCATGTTCCTACTTAAACCAGTTTTCATAATTATTTAATCATGAGGATTATCAACTGTTTGCAAGAAAACATGATCATAATATCCAAGAATGAGACCTAGAAATGTGTAGTGTAGTAAGTATCCAGGGAGAGTCTTAGGATCAGGAAGTCTTGGGTGCTCTAACTTAATTCTTTATCCATTTATTGTTATTAAGCTTTATATAAAGAACTTATTCTTAAAAATGTGTCTGTAACAAGATTTTTATCTGATTAATTATTGCTTTCAAAAGTGCCCCATGTGTACAAATGTACATATGCCATCATATTTACCTTACTGCTAAGTTCATCCCAGCTGCTAGTTTATTAATTGGAATGTATGTGCCCATATGTTGTGATGTGAATAGATGTAATATCTGTTCTGAGGAAAGGCTCTCTTTCCTTTTCTGGTTTTGATGATGCAAGTTACCATATGAAGAGAGACAGGGGTCAAAGAGAAAGTGGCTCACCAACAGCCAACAAGATTTTGATACTTATGGCTTGCAGAATGGAACTGTGCTGGCACTCATTGGAGTTTGAAAGCTGACCTTTCCCTAGGTGAGTCTCAAAGAAACTGCAGCCCCAGCCAGCACCATGACAGCAAGAATAACAACAAAAGAAACACAGTCAGTCAACCCAGGATAAGTCAGTGAGACAATCACCAACAACTTCCAGCACAACTTAAAGTAGAAGCACAGAGTCTCTTAAGGTCACAACAAAAATGAAACAGACTTAAAATTCACCCTCCATGACTCATGGAACTGAGTGGAAGAGGGTGGAACGATTGTAAGAGCCATGGTGGGAGAGATTACCCAGAGACATCACCCCCTCAGCTACAATTCATAAAGGGGGGGGGGGACCTTGTTGCCTCCTATGCTATCCATAAACTCTTGTCACATGGATTGATCCAGTGTGCCCATCAGGAGGATACTCAGTGGATTGGGGGAGGAAGGAAATGGGAATATCAGCACAATATTTGCTTAATTAATGTATCTAATTTTGGACAATAAAGATTTTTTTTAAAGTTCAACAAATAAACAAAGAAAAATAAAATAAATAAAACATAAAACCAAACATAGTCCTAACTTACAAAAACTGTGTGATAATAAAAGTTTTTGGTAATTACCATTTGTAGTAATATTGTTACACATCAGTAGACAAGTTATACACAATGCTTCTACTTTATTGTGACTTTGAGTTCCTTTTTATTTTGAAATTTAGGCTCTGACTTAATTACATAACTAAGGGTTGTCATCTCAAATTACTATCAATTGGGCATTTATATAACATCCTCATTTACACCACACGAAGCAGGTTTTGTATCTACCTGTATCATAAAATAATATCCATACCTACTTTCTATCTATTCTTACCCTAAAAGGATTGACCTCATCATTCATGTGCAAGAACAGCACAAATGAGTTAGATAAGATAAAGCAGACTCCCGGCTTATCAAATCACAGATAATAGGCTATATTTTGTTTATAAAATGACATGTGGATCAATACAATCAAACTATATCACTTTCTGGATGTTGTTCCTATAATTTTAATAATCTTATAAACTATCAGCCTCTAGGAATATCCCAAACTCATTATGACCAATAGATATACAATTGTAAAAGCCCTGGGAGGGGATGAACTTTCAGGCAGTAACTCAAGCATACAGCTAAACCACTGACATACTAGGCAAACAAATTGTCATCATCTCTGTGGGACCCTATCCGGTTGCAGCTGAGGCAGAGGTGCCACAGCAAATGCCTGCACTCTAGCAAGCAGAAGGTCACAATGGAGAGGTTCCTCAGATGACTAAAAAGAGAGATCCACTGCATAGTAATTATTTCCCTAAAGGCTTGGAACAAGATGAGAATCTTGCTCAGAAATAGGTCACTATTAACTGGAAAAATATTCTAGTCAAAAATAAGACTAGGAAATTAGTGGTGGGCATTAATTTCTTATTTATGTAAGTACTTTGGGAGCAGGGCCCATTGAGTCTTATTTCCTTTTTATGGAAACAGACACCATTATTCAATTTTGCACTATCTTTTTATTAATAGGTGTAAAACCTCCCCAGGGATCTCCAAATCCTCAGCAGAAACCAAGAGTGATATAATAGCTCTCTGCCTAGGGGACTATGGTTCAGTTTAGGAATCAGTCTTCCCCTCCAGAGGGAGTCCAGGCAAGACAGCCCTCAATCTTCTGAAGAGAGTCGGGGTTCAGGGGAGGAAGACAGTATTTGAGCAATGACCCCTTAACACAGACAAGTCAAACTATCTCACTTAAAAAAATTTCTTTCTTATAGTAAGTTATGAATGGCTGCTGAAGATACCTTCTTAGGATTCTCATTTTTGTAAGAAAATCAAATCCTAAATGGAACTTCCTAATGTAAATAATTTTAAACATCTATCTTCTACATTCAAAGTGGGCATCATACAGAATATAATGGCTCATTATATGAAGAAAAATAAACCAATGAAAGTGGAGGAAAGCCACAGTGATTATAAGAAATAATGTCTTTTTGTGATTATATGAAATAAGGTCTTTTTTTTAAAAGACCATTGTCTTGTCTGCCTATATTCTAGACTACCTAAATAGGTAATATAAGATGTTCTTCACATTTAAAATAAGATTCTGCTGAGTTCAAACCTTTGAAAGAAATCACAGATCACAGCTCTTGCTGATGTGAGTGGCATGATATATTCTTATTAAGCATATCCATATCAAGGTGATGATATATTCTTATGGATGACTAAAATCTCATATAGCATATAAATATTAAAATATTTTGATTAAAATAATTCCTAATCAGCTGTGTTACTAGTTGAGAGACTTTGTGACAGAAAAACTGATTTCTCTTATCTATTACATATCGTATCCTCCCAATGATGAAGTAAGGCAGGCAGCAAGCTAGACTATTGGTCATAAGCAGATCATTGCACTGAACTCACCAGAGTTCATGCAAGAAGATAAGGAACGGAACTTTGTCTCAGGAGGGTATTTGAAATTTTAGAAACACCAGTCAAGTTAAGACAAACATTTAAATGGCAGCAGCAATGGAAGAAGAGGAAAGGGAACTGGGGGGGGAGGGAGAGGCAAGAAAATAGAAAGATAATCATTTAGTAGAAACCTGAATGTTAAAGCATTTTCCAATTATAAAATTCTATTGGGTAGTTATTCTATAGATTGCACTGAGTAAAGAAAGCATTGCAATGTGTCAAAGAAATGGTTGGCTTGGTATCTGAAGTTAGAAAGTAGCAGTCTTACTAGTATGCCATGAGTTACTTATCGTCTTTCCATTGAGCTATGTGACAGAGCTGTGCTTATGTCATGAGGAGGGCTGTTGTCATGCACAATCCATCCTGCCCTAGAGCTGCAGCTCCAGAACTTTTGACTGAAGCTATGCGAGTCTACCTTGTCCACAGCAGTGATGTAACTAGAGACTTGGTTTTTAGCCTGCTTTTTTTTTTAATGAGCTGATTAGAAAGGCCAACGAAACTTTATAAAATGAGCACTGCATACTTGGCTTTAGGATTTACGTAACATAGATATTTATATTTTTAGAAACATAATAAAGGGTATTGTGACAGTTTAGGGTGACTGGGACCCTAAAGATAAAGAGCAGGGCAGGGGTGTCCTGAAACTTCTGTTTGCAGACTCCGCTTATCTCTTGCCTTACCTGAGACCCTCCCCAGAGTGAGAGGTGTGTTTTACTAGAACTCAAACTTATTGCTGGAACTGTGATTGGTCAAAGCCAGACCATCCACTGTCTCTCTACCTCACCTGACAAAGAGACAAAGGGCTCTTTTTTCCCCTCATGGCTGGCCAGCAGAGAGACTCATAAACCTCCAGTTTTTAAAAAATATTTTATTTATTCATTTTTCAAGCAGAGAAATACAGAGAGCGAGAGAGAGAGAAAGAGAGAGAGAGAGCACCAGGGCCACCACCTTGTGGGTCTGGCATATGTGGCTACTGGGGAATTGAACCCATGGCCTTAGGCACTGGAGGCAAGTACCTTAACCGATGAGCATCTCTCCAGCCCCCCTAAACCTCCAGTTTTTTGACGATTGCCCCTAGCTTCAGCCTCATGGCTGAGACTAGGGAGACCCCCCTTTCTTTATCACATAGACTTTTTTTCTCATGATGGGAGCCTTCCTGTATTTTCTCTTCTTTCTCTTGCTTGGCTGGCCAGCACAGATCTCCTGGTTCTGTGTACAGTGTGAGCCAGGACTACGCCAGCCCCCCTGGCAGACTGTATGTCCATGCAGGTCTCTCTTTGGAGGAGCTTAATGGAGGGAAATCTTTGCCTTCTCCTCTCCTCCTCCTACTCTAATAACTCTAATAAAGTCTCTCACTAAACCTTTCCCTCTGGTGGTCTGTAATTTTAATTCTTTAAATTTATATGACAAGAATCCGGGAACCCTTAAGTTTTAAAGTGCGTTGGGATTAATAAAGAACCCCAAGTTTTTCCCATTGCAGTATTGGCTTATATCATATAAGAAGGTAAAAATCAGCACACCAAACATCAAGAGCTGCATCCTCATTGTGTTTTATGCAAAAAAAAATATCTTTTTCAAAATCTGGTTCCATTCTGGTTTAAAATATGACCACATAGATAACATTATGGGTCACTCTAAGTTGATCTAGGCTGTCCTGTGCTGGAATGTTGATGCTCGCTGATTTCCAGGGTCAAGACAAGCTAGAGAATGAGCCACCCAGGACAATGCAAATGTTTTAAGAGCTGAGTAAAATAAGAACAAATATCTCCAATGAAAATCTGTGACAGCACAGTGTACTGTTATCCTCAGAGGAGAGTGGTCAACAAATGTGGAAACTAAAGAGTGATAAACATTTAAAGAAAAGCTTCTACCATCATAGAGGGAGGGCAGGAGGTAAGAAGTATAAATGTGACTTCTAGGTATCTGTACTTACTGACCACAGAGTACAAGACATGTGGTGCCGAAGGTAGAAGTGCTGGCTGTATTTCCAATCCCCATTCCTCTGCATCACTCCAGATCCTAATGTCAGAATCTCAGAATTACTGAAGGTTGGGATGCAGCAGCAGTATTTTTATCGACAGCTGAGGCAAGACCAATATGTAGCCAGTATGGAGAACCACTGGTTCCAGGCACAGCAATGTGGATTATTTTCTTTTATTTGGAATTAAAAGGCAATAATAAAAATCTCATGTCATTCTGGGATTGTTTGAAGTTTACAATTGAGAGAGTTTTCAGCATCTGAGTTTTTCTGGCTTTTCAGCTCCTGAGCTTCCTCCACTCCTCGAAACTTGAAGCTGTTTACTCCTGCCCAGTCCATACCCTTCCTTGCAGGTCAGTTGCTTGTTATTGAGACACACGTTCTTACTCATTCATTTTTTGTGTCCTTTTCTATAACTGAAAAATGAATAATACTTGAATTGAAAATAGAAGGGGTACTTCCGGGAAGGGGAAAAGTGAGAGGGGAGGGAAGTGAGAGGAAATATTATGGGGCAGGAATATGGAGAAGGTAGATAACATACTTAAATAAAAATGTCATTAGGAAGCCCATCACTTTGCATTTATAAGCTAATTAATTTACTTATAAATTAATTTTCAAATTTATATATGCATTTGTTTATAAGCTAACAATTTTAAAAAATAAAATCAAGGGTGGAGAGATGACCCAGTGGTTAGGACACACACACCACTGAAGCATGAGGGGCTCTAGGTGCCAGACCCACATGAAAAAGCTGGCTATGGCCATGCACTTCTCTAACCTCATTGGGGAAGGAGAGGCCTGCGAATTAGGGGGCTTTCTGCCACATAGCAGCTTAGGTTAGAGCCCTTATCACAAGAAAATGCTCACTGATAAGCTATAAGAGGACACCCAGTATTCTCCTTTGACCTCTGTGCACATTAGCATGGGGCACATGCATTTGCACAAACATTCGCGTGTAGCACATACCATACCACATTGCACACATACTTTATGCACACACAATGAAGTACAAAAATAAAAAAATATTATACATATATATATATATATATATATATATATATATATATATGTAGAAGCAGCTCTGATAGTAAAAAAAAACAACCCTTTGCTGAGGAGGTGGCTCAGTGGATAAAGCATTTGCGCGTTAATTTGGTATACTCCAGTTTAGGAGCTGAACACCTCTGTAGGCTTCTGTAATCCCAGCATGTTAACAATGGGATGGGACGGAGAGACAGAAGCATTTCCCAAAAGCTTGCAGAACAGCTGTCCTGGGGGACACAGCAGTGAACAATAAGCAAAGCAGGAGGCCTTGCCTCAAACTAAGTGAATGGCCAGGACAAACAGCCCAACACTGTTCTCTAACTTTCACACACGAACCCACATATACAGACACACTGACAAAATAAGAGAGAATATGCAAGTTGAATGTCACCTAGAAAATATCTCAGAAGGAACCTCATTCATAGCCGCAACATAACTTTTTTCTTCATTGATGCCCTGAAAGCCAATTAGTATTAGATGAGTTCATTTAAATGACTATGAACGTATTCAACAACAAAGTTAAAAGTAAACCAGTAGGAAAAGCTTAATCTTAAAATCATGGACCTTGACTGGTAAATCCTAGCCCCAGAATTAGGTTGCTCCCCCATGGTGGGCTGTTGTCCAGTGAAACCCATGAGATCCACAAAACAATGTAAGCCATTGCCAAAGCACCTTTCAGAGCTGAAAGATAAAACCTTATTGCTGAAGATAATGCAGTCTGTGGTCACAGGACATAGGAACACCATTCTGTAACCAAAAGGGAAACTGGCTCCCTCCTGGCTAATCCTCATAGTGTTGGAAATCCCTATGGGAGCCACTGGAAAACAACAGTCCCCAACAGCATGAATAAACAGGGAACCCTGCAGACTACGAAATGAGCCAACCAGACAGGAAGTACACACTTGTGCAATAGTGGCATGTAGCCTCTACAGGTAACCAACTGTTTTCTGATTGGAAAAGAGGTATGCTCTGTGGGAAAGAACTCATTTCTGGTACTGGAAACCAAGTCAGAATCCCATAGTGAGGAACTCATAGACTTCAGAGAGAAGACTTCAAAAAGCCCCACAAAGAACTTTGCATACCTTTTAAACCCAACCTGTGCTCACACTTGATTGGAGAATCTGTTTTATTTTACAGATGGTAGAGAAGATGGAGGAGATAAGACAAGTAGATAGTCTACTACTGCCCACCATGAGACTTGCAACTTCTGCTGGGGCCCAGGAGAAATTGCAGAGGAAGCAGCAACATGAATTCTGCTTGCCTGACAACCAGCTCCAAGGTGATAGAGACAGATAAGCTGACAAATCAAAACCCATGAAAGCAGAAATCCAAAGGCTACAAAGATCTCAACTCGACATCAGACTGCCAACAGGCCTGCCATGGCTCAGGGAACATTGCAGAAGAGGAGGCAGAAAGACTGTAAAAGTAACAGAGTGAGTAGGAGTCTTCTAAGGCATGATTGCCCATAAGGACTGACTGAAGCCTTCATGAGCCCACAGTGAATTATCATCGCCCCACTGAGGAGGGCCCCCAGGGTAACAGGAGCAAAGACAAGGGGATCAAATAATATAACCTCTTATATTTTATATAAAATAAAATATTTTTAAATTAAGCCTGTGAACCATAAGTGGCATCAACTGCTTGCATAAATTCTAAACAAAAGGAAAGCAGAATGATGATCAAAAAGATGCCATCCATAAAAATCATGAACTATCTCAAGGAAAAAGGGTACATTTAAAAAAAATCAAGGGATATTAAGAATTAACTGCAGATAGGATGCTATTTGGTCCCAATTTCCCATGAACCATAATGTATTCCACTTTTGCACTTATAGCTTTTTAGTTCTTATCTTTATTATATACACTTAAATCTTGTTTAGCGCTCTTAAACAATAAAGCATCAAAAATGTCATGGACCCAGCCGGGCGTGGTGGAGCATGCCTTTAATCCCAGCACTTGGGAGGCAGAGGTAGGAGGATCACCATGAGTTCAAGGCCACCCTGAGACTAAAAGTGAATTCCAGGACAGCCTTGGAATGGATGGGCTAGAGTGAGACCCTACCTCGAAAAACCAAAAAAAAAAAAAAATGTCATGGACCCATGCATTATGTAAAACTTCAATGTCATACATACTTATGTCCATTCAGGTTACTGGTACTTATTGAGTATCAAATTTGCCTCACTTGTTAGACTACCAATGGACATAATCTGTGGTATTAATGGTTCCTCTCCTTCAAGGTCATCCTGAATTATAAGTAGATCTTACAAGGTTCCTGTTATCTCTCTCGACTTGGAATCTCCTGTGAAACTTTATGAGCATCCTCTATATTTTATCATCGCAGTCACTGATAAAATGTTAAATATTACCACTCTACCCAGACCCCTCTAGAACATCATTTGATGTGTCCTTTTAGGTTGGCTGTGAGACATTAATAACTTCTCATTGAATATGATCCTTGAACCAGCCTGTATCCAAATAAGAGACAATGCTGTATTTCCCTAGATTGATAGTGCTATTTTAAATCTAAATGCTATAACACAGAGAAAAAAAATTGAATTCTTTTAGCATCTCCACAGATAGAATAGATTTTAATTTTATCATTTTAAACCTGACCAGTCAACATATGCTAAACAATAACTTAGGGTAATTTAATGCCATTCATAAATGTGATATTTTCAAAAGCCATAAAAAGGAACTTTCATTAATAACTTTGACTAAGGGTCCATCATGGACAACTATGCTCACCTCTTTGAACTGAACAAGAACTTAAGTTAACACACTCTTTTTCTCTTTGTTACAGCTGCTTGAAGGGTGGAGAGGAGGGCTCTTGGGAACGACGGCTGTCCAGGCTCCAAGAAGTCCAGACAACATCTCCAGAGACTCTATTTTTTCCTCCGGATCCTTTCCTGACATTAATGATGAGGCAGCTTTGTCTTCGTCTCTGCCTTGGTTAGCAATGCCTTGGTGACAGGGCAGCTCCAGATGCATTAGCTCAGCAGCTGATGCCATCATGTGAATGTCTAACACTTACTTTAGGTAGGTGACACTTCTTAATATTCAGCTCTGTCTTCACAATATCGGCTTGCCCCACTGTACACACTTCTTTTGTCATTATTGCTGCGATTGTTAATATTTTTGCTTGTGATTTCTCTAAAGGGCATTTAAAAAACTAACTATTTATAACCTTTAATGCCAGGAGGGCAGTGTAGGATGCCTGGAAGAATATGCATCACACAGTTCTTATTTAGAAATGGTAATTAATTTTACAGTCAACAGTAGTGTGACACACTGTCTCTGACTAGACGTCCACCGTGGCTTCCTGCCAGTCGTTTGGAAGAATATTAATTGACGTCCAGCACTAAGCAGCCTTTTTTTTTCCTCCCTGGGTTTTTGAATGAAACAGCATGCTTCAAATTAAACAGATACATTTAAAACTTGCATATTCAATATCAGCCAGATTATAGCTCAAATTTTCCTTGTTGTTTTCTTTTTGTTTTCTCATTTGCTCCCCCGGCTCTTACAATGCCCTTAATACTTGCCTCCCTTTGATTTTTTACCCCTCTGTGTTTCTGGTAACTCTTCACAAGTGTGATTTAGGAATCTTCTGCAGAAAATTCTCTGCATTCCCTATAATCCAGAAAAATTTATTGCTTGGTCACTGTTCATCCCTTCTCAAGGTTTCTCAAGTGACCATATTTAAGAATTTTATAATAAAATAGATGGCATGATGCCAAGAATGCTAGATTAATTAGAATGCTGAGAATGTTTTTTAAAGAGACTGAAAACTCAAAATGACCTTACCAAGGCAATAGAATTGAGCACATAAACGGGACTTAGTGTCACAGGAGAAAGCATAGAAATCAGTCATAGTGAGGGGAGAAAAACTCATCACAAAAAGGAGACAGGTATACACTGGCTAGCTCCCAAAGGTGTCAGGGGAGGAGAAAGCTTCTATACAATCAATGATGGGGGGATTAAATTAGGAAGAAGCCAAAGTACCAGGATGTAGAAACTGAACCATCACATGGCATGTAAAACATGCACTCTGTCATGTATTGGATCTCTGTTCTGTTTTAAATGATACTATTTAGAATGCCACAGTATATTTGAGAAAATCACAGAGGGAGAGTCTGAAAGAAGGATCACATTTTAAATGATGATATAATATACAGGCATGAATACTTTCTATGTTCCCATGAAAAATCAGCTGAGGTGCTGAGACTAAGTGACCGTGCAATGCTCAATGCTAAATGAGACATCTCTGCCTCTCCCTACAGGATTCAGGGAACACTGCAACAGAGTGGGTGGAAAGAATGCACTGGTAGGTGATGAGTAAGAATGTTGTGGAACAGTGTCTTCTGGACTTGACATGGCCGTTGCCTTCATGTCCTCACAGCAACTGTCATTACTGCCCAAGATCTACAGAATATTGGTCCATCATCGTTCCATCATGGATGGAGGACATGAAATCCATTCATCCCTTAAGATATCTGGAAGTCATGATTGCTAGGGAAGAAGACATTTTCTTCAGTGGTGTACCAACTGGCAAGTTGCACATATCCTAATATATAACGTTCCATCTGTGTTCATGCAGGCCACACTAGTTAAACTCAGTTGGAGAGGGGGGAAGAGAGAGAGAGAAAGAGAGAGATGAGGAATGAGAGAAAAATATATTAAAATAGAAGAGAGGCTGGCTGGGAACAGGAAGGGGTTCAGTGGAAAGGGAAGAGGGGGGAAGAGAAGATAATGGGAAGTGATTATGGTCAAAAACTTTATATTCATATATAAAATTGCAATAAATAAAAATCAGGTGAGAAAGGTCTTTATGTATTCATTTCCTATTTTTAAAGCAAACATAAGAATCATCTGAAAATCTACATAGTTCCATTTAGAGAGCAATTTCTAATTTTTTTCAATGAGAGGAGTGGACACTAGGATTACAAAAGCCCACCAAAAATTCCCACTTTTTATGTAAGAGGTCTGTGTGTCTGAACTCAGGAACTCAGAATTGAATGTCAAGAATTTTATTCACTGAGCTGTCTTGCTTGGCCTTATAAAACACTTTGATTGTTTAAATTTTTATTGTATTGACTATTATAAGCACTATTCACATAGTAAACATAATTAAAAACAGGTGGTAAATTCCTTCTTCCCTTTCTTCTTTCTTCCAGACTTCCTTCCTTCTTTTCCTCCTTTGTCTCTCCTTTTCTCTCCTTTCCCTTTTTCTTTATATGGTGTAGAAGCCATTCTTCCTGTAAAATTCTAGACACTCTGTATTCATAGGACAAAAAACAGAAGGGTCAGGCACACATTCCCCATAGAACTTACATGGGAAGGAAAAGTTGATCCAAATGGAAGTCACAAATGAAGGCTAACTCCTAGAGGGTTAGAATTCACTGATTTCCATGGAACAGTTTGGTCCCAGGTCTTTGGCCCAGTTCAGAGCTCTTTTTACGGTACTACTGAAAAAATTGTCCTATTTTGAGACGTTCTTGTTTGTCACAGATTTGTTTTACTACCCCCCCCCCTTTTTACAGTCTTTTAAATTTCTTTTCTCATGTTCTCTCACTTATTTCCCAAAAGCCATTTGTTATGTAACAGATGCATATGTGTTCTTGTTTATAAATATTCTACAGTAGCTGAATAAAATATGGGGAAATGAGAGGGAAAGTGTACTAAAGACCCTCAAACTGGCAATGATGGAAGTCTGCTCTGGTCTCCTGAGTTAAGAATCCGAAAGGAGGACTTGATGGGATGCAGATGTAGACTTAGACAGTTGGATCCCATATCATTGGTTTACCTTCCATTTTTACTCAATTCAAAATTAGTATGTTGAGTGTTACTGAGAATCACCTGGGGGAATCAGTAGGGCACTGTGTATAACTTTCTGATGATATTACAGTGAGCAAGAAGCTTAAAATCAAATTCATTAGCAGGGAATTGATTCCAGGGAACTTAGCTTCATTAAAAAGATGACTTTATAAATAACTGAACATACACAGAGTGCTTTGCCTTGGAGACTAATACATTTCAAAATTATTATCTACTTAAAATATTTTACCTAAAAGAATTCACAATTAGCTTTCAATATTTAAACAGTACATTAGAAATGGAATGTTTATAAATATCAGAATAAAAGCCACTTCATTAAATATGAGCATATGCTTTCTCACCACATACTGGCTTTTGAATTTGATACTCATGTGGTTCACTATGTCTGTTTATTTTTAAAACTGACATAAGGGTTTAGATAATAGCTAATATAAATATAAGAAATGTCAAATTTTGAAGGTAGTGTTTAAACATTTGTCTTTTGGAGAATATTGTTAAAGTTACCTTTTATTGTCTTGGGGAATCAAAGAAACATATAGTAATGCTAGTGAACCTTTGAAAACCTTTTATTTTATCACTTTTAATGCATGTTTAATATTTAACATTCATCTTATTACAGACAGGAATTGTGAAATGCTTGTGCTGTTTCTAAACAGTTTTAAAGTTCAATGCACAGTCACAATTCAGAGGGGAGATTTCACACATTTATGGAAAATAAGCCATTTTTGCAGTAAAGTTGCAAAGTGTGAAAGAATTCTTGTTTTATCTGCCTTACTTATCGTGTTTATGAGTTATTTTGCCTGGAAGTAAATTGACAAGTTGTCAATGAACAATAGACAGTGCTCTAGCTAGGCTTTTCACAGGTTCAGATGCCTTTGGGCAAAAGGGCTAAATCTGTAGCTTCAATGTAGCATATGGAGACCCGAGAAAAGTGGCAACAGGGTGAGAGACATTCCCTGCAAAATGCATGTGGTCCCTGCTCTCTAACCAATCTGCTTTGACCACCGTGCATTAGGAATTCATGCACCGTGCCTTCAGGTCCAGGAACAGGACTACTTGCCCACCCCCTTCTCCTTTAAGAAATCATTTCTCTTTCACCCCTGTGTGATTTGGTTCGTTTTGTCATTTTAAATGACTTATACTTCCAAACAATTATTAAATTTTCATCTGTCATATTCAAGAACAACACTTCTTCAAGCTGGGTGAATCTGTTCGAAACTTCCCATAGAATCTTCTAGGAAAGAAAACAGACCCAGTACCATCTTCAGTGGTTAACAGTGGGTCTTGGCTTCCACCTTTTTTTTTTTTTTGCCACATATTAGAATTACCTTGTCACAATATTTTATGTCTTTCTGTCCCATCCCATTGATCCAAAATGCTATTTGGAGCTGATTTCCTGATTATTCCTTAGTAGAGTAAGTAAGTCAGAGTTGAGTGGGTTTTCAGTAGATGGCACTCTGTTCCCAGACAGCTCTATATTGTCTGGCCACTCGCGTCAAAGGCCAGGTGTTCTTTGGTGGGCCACCTTTTCAGCTATTTCTCTAAGAAAGGGGTGGGGTTTCGGGCAAAAGCTAGGCTCTCTAACTCAAGAAGCAAGGAGGACCAAAAATGACACATTTGCACAAGTAAAAAAGTTTAGCATATAATTTTGTGGGAAGGGGGATTTGAGGTAGTGTCTCACTCTAGCCCAGGCTGAATTGGTATTCACAGTATAGTCTCATGCTGGCCTCAAACTCATGGTGATCCTCCTACCTCTGCCTCCCCAGTGCTGGGGTTAAAGGCACTATATAAAAAAGTGAATGGAGGGAAGGTCAAGGTGAAGACCAGTGGTAGACAGACTGACAAAGTCAACAGTGAAAATACATGAAGTGTGTGTTACCTACTGATCACCATAGCTTAGCAATGACAAGGCCCAGCAGACTGGCAGCTGTTGGCCCTCTGGCCATGTGGCTGGATGTGACCTATTGCTCCCTGCAACTTCACAGCATCTTCGGAGAGTGTCAAAGAACATACCACTAACCCAAAATTAAATATCAAAATTCAAACCTCAAAGTACTGTTTTCAACTGGATGTATATTGCTTTTATACCATGGTATAGTAAGAATACATCCAGATCAAACCATGGTAAGTCAAGGACCACCTTAAATGTGAAAATAACATCATTTAAACCAAAAAAGAGATTCATTGTTGACTTTGCCACCTTGAAAAATCTCCTGTCTGGGTTCACCTGTGAATTGGGCCCAATATTAAACAAGCAGTTTATTGAGAAATTATTTACAATATAATGAGATGATACAGATAATTTCTCCTTAAATCAGTCTTTTCCGCCTTTTCTTCACCCTCCCTGTATTCCTCCTACAAACCCTTGAAAGGGGTTATTCCTTTCATCTACTTGCATTTGCTCCTGGGTTGCTTAAGGGACCTGGGAAATTTCTCTTGCTTGTGTTGTTAGTCTTGCAAATTCAGTATCTCCTAATTGATCAATACTACCTGTCACAGTCAGCCACAAGCCGCTGAGATGAATCTTAAAACCAGGCACAATTTGGGGGAGGAAAGTATTTATTGAAACTACAGATTGAGGGAAATTCCTTAACCGAGAAAGAGGCTGGCTCCTCTTTCACAGGTCCAAGCAGAAAGAGAAACCTATCACCAACACCATACACACAAAACAGCAAACAGACAGGGGGAGGCCAAAGAGAATTTCTTTTCCTTTATATAGCCTTAGGGTGGGGTCTTGCAACCCTTCCCCAGATTTAATGGCTTCCTCTGTCTCTGGAATTTCCTTCCTACACTGCCCACACAGGAAGGGATGTTTACTTCTAACTCATTTGAGCTTCAGTATATCCTGCCGCCTATGGAGAGGCTGCCTTCCTGTGAACGTCCTCAGAGACCCACCCAAGATTACTTGAAAGGTCAAGTTGACAACAAAACTTAACCATTAAACTACCCAACAATTATTTAACCTTTGCCTGACCCCCTTGGCTCATTTCCTCACACCAGCTGTCCCAACACATTCTCATTCTCTTCCAGCCCCTGGTGCACTGAAGTCCTGAGAAGATGGTTTAGCCTCCTCCATTGGAGCTCAGTAAGCCCCTCAAAGTCTACCCCTCCTGCATCTTTAAAGTTTCCTTGAGTTTCGGGGGGGGGGGGCATTGGGAATTGGGGATAACAACTCATTGTTTGCCCACTGAATAATATAACACATTATGGACAATAAATATATATTTAAGATAAAAAAAAAGTTTCCCTGAGTTTCTGAGTGTTACTCTACTCTTTTGCCAGGGCTTACTGCTTCACCTTCTGTTCTTCCTACCATTCTTAATCTACACCACTTTGCTATGCAGAGCTCATACATATTTTAAAATATTCTCATTGCTATGTGGGACCAATTTTGAGACACAAAGTAGGAAAGGCCTTATCTTTGCTCATCTGTAACTTAAACTTTACTTGGCCTTTGCTTTCCACCTCTACCCTTTGCCAGTTTTTGCAACAGTTTATAGAAATGAAGTGATTTATATTTTATTTCTTCCCCTTATCTTTCCTCTGGAGGTCAGTGGTAATAAATAGGAAAATGGCCAGAAGGGAGAAAGATGCCAAGTAAGGGACAGAAAAAACTGGTCAGGAAAAACCTATAAAATGAAATATGTAAGCTAGATAAGCAAAAGCTGCATGTTAATCTTTTTGAAAACAGATATATTCTAGGATGATGTCAAAATTAATTAAGATGTAGAAAGCAAGGAGTATTATAAAAATATGTTCCTAGTTGTTTGAATCCTATTTTCCCATTAAAATAGCATTATCCAAGGTAGTTAGCTTAGCAGAGTCCTTCAAAGCTTATTTAACTTTTGTCCAAAATATAGTTTAAAAAAAACTATAGTTTGTTTGCTGAAAGTATAACCCAAACTGTATCTGAAGCCCCTAAAAATTCCTTGAAGAAGCTGTTAATTCAGGGAGTTGAGCACAGTGCCATTTTTGTTTACTCAAGCAGAAAAAGGTTTCCATGAACAGGAATGGGGGAAAGGTCATTGCTTGGTTGTCCTATGGTTAGAGTTATTTTAATCGCAATTATTTGTGGATAATTTTGTAGTTGTCTTCTCTCTTTTCTCACTGTCTAACCTCCTTTTCTCACTTGGTTCAATTTATTTATTCCCTTTTTCTTTGTTTTTCCCCCACCTCTTCATTCCTTCTTATTTCAACCCCACTTATCTATTTGTTTGCTTCTAGAGACTCCACAAAAACATTTAGTGGGATCATTTTATACATGGTCACATTTTACACATGAAAAAAAAAAATCGATACTTAAAAGGTTAAATAAATTGCCCAATTTCTCAGTGGTTGTGAGCAGGGTCCTGAGACTACATTACAAGTCTCTCGAGACCAGTCCAGCATTCTTTGGGTTACATCTAGAATCAGTGCCATCTTCATTCTCCACAGGGTCCCATGGAAGGAAAGAGGTCAGTGCTGTTACACTAGTGAAGGAATATGCTTGGACCTCCATGGAGGTCTCCTTCCTGCATTCGCTCACTGTTGCCTGTCATGATAGGATGCCACCCCATAAGCCAAGTGCAATTCCTTGGTTTGTATTTGCATATTACTTCCGTTCTATTATCACTTCACGCCTAACTCTCGCCACCAAATCCAGACATGCTGTCTGAGCATATCACTTGCTAGCACCAATCCCCATGCCTTTCCATGTGCAAAGGACTTCTTTCTGCCCACTTTTGTCTCTATGCATGTCTCACCTTCCAGTAGACCATATAACTAACATATTTGTTCTGGGCATCATTCCTTGTCTTTCTCTTCCTACAAGAATATCAACTGCAGGAAGGCACGGATTCCTTCCTCTTTAATTCATCTCTAATTTTCAGGCACATAGAAAAATTGGCCTTTTTTTTTAAAAAAAAATGAGTAAATTGAATGAAGAAACCAAAATAACTGGGACATATCATGCATCTCTAAGATTTCCAGTGACTCAAGGTGGTGAACACAATCAAAACAAATTTAACATGCAGAAGAATTCAGTTGCCTAAATTATCTGTCCTTCTTCTATTGTGTGTGTGTTTGTCTGTATGTGTTTGCTTGTTACCAAGGAAATAGAAGAGGTGAAATAGAGATGGATAGAGACAAATGAAAGGAAAATAAGTAAAAAATATTATATTTACAATAAGAATTTTTAAAAAATATTTTATTTATGTATTTGAGAGGAGAGAAAGAAGCAGATAAAGAGAGAGAATGGGAGCAGCAGGGCTTCTCACCACTGCAAATTCCAGATGCATGCACCACCTTTTGCATCTGGCTTATGTGGGTACTGGGGAATTGAACTTGGGCCTTTCGGCTTTGTAGGCAAGTGCCTTAATGGCTAAGCCATCTCTCCAGCCCTAAGATGAGAAATTTTATAAAGTATACTTTTTAAAATTTTAAACAATAAAACGAATTTTTGGTGCAACAATTCCCCCCCCCCCGTGAAGGTTTCTAATACCAACCACGGATCTCTTTCCAGAAAGACCAAAAAAATTGTGTTTTCATAATTAAAAATGAAAAGATCGTTTTTATTTTATTTTTTATTTCAGATAAAAACAAAACATTGGAAAACTGTCTAGAACAAAAGAATAAGTAACTTTATGGTGGGTCCCTCTCTCAGCATTGCCCACCTAGCTATAAGAAAACAGATGAACCATGGAAGGTCTCTTTTGTTGGGTGGACTTCACTCTAATGCATCAAAGAAGCTGTGTCACCCATAGGAAGAAGAGCTAAGAGGGAACCAAGAGCCAAGAGGCACAGGTGTGAATGCTCAGTGATCTTTTCCTCCAGCTCTGGAGGACAGGGTTACTGCAAGTTTTTTGCCAAATACTTCCAAGAGGGCAAAAGTTCCTATTTAATGGGCCATAAATTCCTGAGGTTTCTTACGACATTTCACCCAGTCACAATTCCTTACAAAAAAAAATCTATAGTCATAAGGTGCTAAGATCACTTCAACAATTGACCCTAAGCCATGTCTGTGCTGACCCCTTGAACCCACAACCCCTTCAAAGGAAGAAACTGGAGCCAGAAACCATCATTTTACAGACATCAGGACCAACCCACTCAGGGCGACTCAGGAAGGACCAGTCAGTTCATTGTGCATCTGAGAAGGCACTGTTAAAACTCCCTTCCATAAATTATAGGAAAGAAATAGAGGTAAAATGTAGTCATGACATTACATCTAAGAGAAAAACAACTTTCACAAGTAGCAGGTGCAAAATTCTATGTGTTAAAGCAAAGCTGAGAGATGAAAACAGAATCTTTTAGAAAAGATAGTTTACATAATCACCAAGATCTTTTTCTCCAAGTCACCGTTAAAAAGTCAACAAAATTTCTTGACCTCAGGTTCAGTATTCTGATATATGCAGGGCTTCTGAAAGTTTATTAAACATCAGATTGTATTCCGGTACCCAGAAATGTTATGTTAATTCAACAATGGTGCCAATTTGTAGATAGCATTATTCTTTAGTTTAAAAAAAATCCATATTCACAGAATTTGGGCTCAAGATAAAACCAGCATATCTTACAAACCTGTAAATATCTTCCTTACAAATAGGACAAGTTGTAAAGTGTGTAAAATAGACATTATTAGAGACCATTTTAGAGGCTGAGTATGGCATAAACAAAGTTATCATAAACAAAAAATACCTGTCTATTTAGAAAACCAACACTATTTTTTCTTCTGAAAACTATACCTTTATATATGTAATAATTTCAACAATGACAACCAAAGATGTATGTATCTTAAAGTGAAAATTTTTCCTGGATTATTCAGGTTTTTTATATGCTTTTATATAAGGAAGATGAGCTGTCAGAGAGAGGAAGAATATGATATGACGATATAGATTCAAGGGTCCAGGTGATGATGCCATGAGCCAAGGAATGCTAACAACCTCCAAGGCTGGAAGGAACAGGAATGCATTCTTCTCTGGAACTAGAAAGTGCTCATTTCCTCCAAATTGAAGCTAGTCCTCTTGGAGGGAAGTGGAAGGGTCATAGGACTCAGGAGCTCCTGAAATGTAGGACTTATAAAGCCCTTCCATAGGTCCATTAAAAATTGCTGTGAAGAGGAGACTTTGGGGTGGAGAGGAGACTCTTTCAGGAGGTGCAAGTCATTCAGGGAATTCCAGTGGTACCACAGTTGCAAGTTGTCACCGGGGGTTGAGGCTGGCTTTTTGGTGATGCATCTGCCTTTGAATCACACATACTCCTTTAAATAACCCAAACAGACTCCTTGGTTCACCCAGCTAGACTTAGGCATGTTTATTTTTTTGGCCTGTGATCAGAACTCTATATTTGTTCATGTCTCCCCTGGATAAGACATATAGCAAGAGCCTCTGGAAGAAACTTTCTTCCTGAAAACATCTTCATCTTGTATTTCTAACATCCAGCTAAGAGTGAATAAATGTATGGTTTTTTTGGGACATTGAAGAATTTTGTTGTAACAGTAATACTCCAGGGAAACAAAGCATGATGACAATGTTTTTCTGGGAAGAAAGTATCTCAGCAAATGATTCATTTTGCGTAAACACCTAAAATAAATTTAGATGTTCCAAGAAGCCCTGGAGTTCTGAATTTAGTTTTACAAAGAAACAATGAGGACTATTGGAAGAAGACACACACACATGAATATAACTTAAACTTTCCTGGCCAGAATTTAAAACAGTGGGAACCTCTTAGTTAAAGATAGGTCTCTAAAATTTCTACTTTACAGTCTGTTCCACTGTTGAGACAGATATCTACAGACTTATATCTGTGCCTAATTTAAATATATTTAATTTGATATCCATACTTTTATCAGAGAAATAGATGTATATGAATAATCAAGTATACCAGAGAAATGGTTATAAGATAATGTCTTGTTATGAAAATGAATTTCTATAATCATACAAGTACTCTACACAGCATATGTGAACGAAATTCTTTGCACCTGTGGAAAAGTATTTGCTGTGCCAGGATACAGTGCTGAACATTTACAATGTGCATCACAGCCTTGCTGACTTGAAGAATGAAGACAACAGCTATTGAAATCTCCATTTGAAAAGCTAATGTAGCTGTCTTCAATTACTGTGGATGCATTGCATTTGAAATTGACTGTAACTTTGCATAAATGTGAAAGCATAACATAGTTAATATTATAATATCCAGGTCCTAGAGGCTGGACATAAAAATCTTGTATGAATACCATACAACACAGAAACTCTGAACTTACTTGATATTTTCTCTAAGTATTCACAAGTATTCCTTGTGCCTGATTGGCTCTACAACCAAGTGTCCCTTCTCACTGTGTCCATAATTACAGTAGCTGCACTGATTTCTGTGGTGTATATTATGCCATCTTACTAGTAGTGGCTTTTGTTGGCATTACTATAAACTTATAATTTGGTCTATCAAGATATAAAGGGGGATGAATTCATCACGATCCCTGCAAAGCACACTGTTCTGCATCATTCAAGAAATCCCCAGTAGAAGAGATAACTCAGTGGTTAAAGTCACTTGCTTCAATGCCTGATTTCCCAGGTTTGATTCCCCAGTACCCAGGTAAAGCCAGATGCACAAAGTGGCACATGCATACTTTGCAGTAAAAAAGTTCCTGGCACGCCCATTCTCTCTCTCTCTCTCTCTCTCTCTCTCTCTCTCTCTCTCTCTCTCTCTCTCTCTCTCTCTCTTTTTTTTTTTCTCTCTCTCTCTCTCTTCTCTCTCTCTTCTCTCTCTCCCTCCCTCCCTCTTTCCCCTTCCCCTCTCTCTCATTTCAAATAAATAATAAATAAAATTAAAAATGAAAGTAATCCCCAGTGTTGAAGAGATCAGGCCCATCAGGAAAGTGCTCATACCTACATGTGGTATGTGGACATCTCTAAACAGTGATCAAAATGATGTCAATGGACCTGGACTGTGTGAGATAACATCAAGGCTTATACTTGAGCCCATATGAACTCAGGAGTGCAGCAGGGTCTTTGAGATGTTTGGCAAAAGTATTTTAGTAGCTTGCATGACAGAAATATGCCATTTTCAGTCTCTCTAGTCTCATATACAAATGAATATACCAGCAATACTTGTTTTATTGTGATTTTAAATGAAGTTATTTCTTTACCATCACCACATATCTTTAATAAATGTCTAGGAACAAAGTGCAAAAATGAATATGATTTCAACATGTCTTTACTAATGCAAAGGTGGTTTTCAGTGTAGAAGGTAAATTAGTAAGTGTGACTTTAGGAAGTTATACTCTTAAACTTTTTTTTCTAAACTATGAACTAGAGTTAAAATATAATATTTTTAGGACAAGGATATATAGGTCACAGGGCAAAGTACTTGCCACAGAAGCATGAGAAGCTGAGTCTGAGCCCCAGAACTGTTATAAAATGCTAGGTGTGGTGGCATGTACCTGCAATCCCAGCACTGGAAAGGCATGGAAATCCTTAGTTTACTGTTTAGTGAGTCTCAACAAATTTGAAAACTCTAGGTTCAGAAAGAGACCCTGTGTCAAATAAGAAAGCGGAAAATGATTGTACTAGTCAGAGGTATCTAGATCAACAGAACAAATATACTGAATATATATTATAAAATGTGGTTATCAGATTGTTTTACAGGACATGGGCTGGGTAGTAAAACAATGACTGTCTACAGGTCGAGAATCTGACAACCCTGTAACTGCTCAGTCCACAAGGCTGCATGTTTCAGCAGTCCCAATATGGTGCTGTAGGCCAGGAGAATTCCTGGAGAGTAGCAGGTCTACAACCCATGCTGTAAGACTGAAAAAGCTACATTCATATATCAGCAACAAGGTAGATGCACTCACCAGAGAAAGGTGAAGGAAAGCATGAAAAATAAGGGCCAATGTTGTAGTTAACTTCCTCATTACTATGAAAAAGATCCCAAACAAAAGGCAGCTTTTGGAAGGAAAAGGTTTATTTTGGCTTTTACACTTGATGGGAAGTTTCATGCATGCAGGCAGGCTAAACAACAGCATGAACAGAGGGGTGGACATCACCTCTGTCACAGCACAGCAAAAAGTGGCAGAAAGGTATGCCAAAAATTGGCAATGGAAAATGGCTATAACTTCTATGGCCCATCCCCAACAACACATCTCCACTAAGGTTCCAATTCCAAAACTGCCATTAGCTGGGAATCAAACATTCAGCATAAATATATTTGTTGGAGACACCAGGATCAATCCATCACAATCTGCCTCTGACCCCCACAAACTAATAATCATACAAAAATGCAATACATTCAGCTCAACTCCACAAATTCCCACAGTTTTTATCAATAATGATGATAATTAAACATCTTTCAATTAAGCCATAATATCACCAAATACCACCAAATAAATACATAATGGCACAGAAGATTCATAGTGCAACATATGGCATTTAGTGTATCAATGAGAAATTGAACCACAACAAGATTTAAAACAAATAGAGCAAACATCAACCTTTAACTCCAAGTTCAATAAGAACCAGTGATTGGTCTCCAAAGTTCAAATTTTGCCCCTCTAGCTCGGCTACTAGCAGTCTGGGAAAATTTCATCTGATGCTGGCAGCTCATAGTCCTAGAATTTCACTAGGATTCCACTGCAACCCACAGCTTATCCTCATGGCTCCATTGGGCTTCAACACAGGCAATCCAACAGGCCTGCCTCACACTGCCCATGGCCATTACCAAACACCAAAACTGTGTTGCAGATCCAATGACCCTCTCTTCCTGCACTTGTTACATTCCATCGTACCAGGTGAGCTACCAATTTGTTAATCTAGGGGTAAACAAAGCCAACTTTGAAGAGCAGGAAAAATTCAACATTTAGGCCCCTACTTCAAAAGAGTCCACATTCTTCCTGTTGTCCCAATGCAGATCACCTGGCCCAATCTCAATGGCTGTCATTCCCTCAAACAATTGCAGCTGAATAGACAGAAGTTTCAGCCTTAGGATTTCATTTCTTTCTGTGCCATTTCCATCTGCTCACACCAGTCCATTTTTATTCAATGCAACCTTGCACTAGTTCTCAGCACACAGGAAGGCAGAACACAGCAATCTTCTCACACAAACTGCTTCTAGATCATCCCAAAAAAGATCCTTCTCACCCTCATAAGCCAAACCTCATAGTCCATAGTTCTTACTGCATTGAGGTCTTTCCCACTCTGACCAGAATAGTCCATCAAACCTTACTTACAGCACTTCAAGGTATCTCTTAGGCTGAGGTTTTAAATCTATCCTCATTCCTCCTACAAATCAGTTAAAAAAGGCCAAAGCCACATAACCAAGGTTCTAGCCACTAAGACAGATCCCACTCTCTGGTACCAAAACTTTTGTAGTCAGCCTTCTTGTTGCTGCTCAGAAAAGAATGCAACAAAAAGCAGCTTGTAGAGGAATGGGTTTATTTGGGCTTATATACTCAAGGGGAAGCTCCATGATGGCAGGAAAAACAGCCGCATGGGCAGGGGGTGGACATCACCTCTGTTACAGCATTGCAAATATCGACAGGAAGAGGTCCCAAGGAGAGGCCAGCTATAACCTCCAAAAGCCACCCTGAACAGCATACCTCCAACAAGGTTCCAATCCCCAAATGCCATTAGCTGGGAATCAAGCATTCAGAATACATACATTTGTGGGGACACCTAGATCAAACCATCACAGCCACTTTTTTCTGTAACCTCATTATATATGTCATTATATATGTGTGTGTGTTGCCATCAAAAGGACTGCAATTTTCTGTATTAATTACTTGTTGCTGTGACCATAGACCTGATAAGAAGGATCTTAAGGAAGGGTTTTATTTTGGCTCAAAGTTTTAAGGAAATATGTTCTATCATGGCAGGGAAGACATGATGATAGGATTGGTGGTCCAGTGAGTCACTTTGCATCCACATCCAGGAAGCACAAGATAAAGCACAAGTGTGGCCAAACTATAAAACCTCAAACCCCTCCTACGTTGACCCACATTGTCCACCAGGTCTCTACCTCCAAAAGTTTCCACAACTATCCAGAACACCACCACCAGCTGCTGGAGACCAAGAGTTCAAACACATGAGCCTCTGGAGGGTGTGACACATTCAAGCCATGACAGTGACTAAGACACCTAATGTTGAACTCTAGCCTAGCACAAACACACACACACACACACACACACACACACACACACACACACACACACATGCCTTCCCAGTCACAGGTGCCCGTTCACATATGAACATGATTATATTCATGCACACCACATATACAAGCAAATATATATGCAA
>PVHP010025537.1:0-25579 GCA_004024765.1 Zapus hudsonius | reverse complement strand
GGACGAGCCACCTGAAGAATGTTGCCCAACAGTGACTAGGAGGGAAACACAGGGGATAACAAAATGCAAAAAACGTTCCTAGAGAGACGAAGCCACTGTTGGCAGTGACCATGAGCTCCGATCTAGAAGTGACAGACAGTACAGGCACGCTTAATAAATCAAGGACGATCACAGCAAAAGCTGTCCACTTCATTGGGGCCTCCGAATGGGAGACTTGTAACAAATCCAGTTTGAATCAATGAATTGGGATCCCAGTGGTGCAGGCCCAGCAAGAGCAAAACACACGCTCTGAAGTTCATGATGGTCAGGGAATGGAGGGGCCAGCGTGTAGCAATGGTCAAGGGCCAGAGCAATGAGCAGCACCATCTCTGTCCCTCTAATAACATGAATGAAAAACATCTGAGTAATGCAGCCTTGAAAAGAGATAACTTTTCCCTCCTCGAAAAGATCAGAAATCATCTTTGGAACTGTAATGGAGGAAACACGCATGTCAATGAAGGAGACGGTGTCCAGCAGGAAGGACATGGGAAAATGTAAATGGAAGTCAGAAATCACTGTGGTCACAAAGGGGAGGTTTCCTAATATGCCGCCCAAGTAGAAGATGGGCAAAACCAGAACGAGGGCGAGGTGTCTCTCCGAAGATTGGAAGAGTCCCAACAACAGAGTCTCAGACCCCACTGAGTAATTTCTTTCTCCCACGGTCTCAGTTATGTCAGGCTCCAAATTTTCCTGAAAGAACAGGAGAATAAGGAATTGGAATCAGGGCTGGAGAGATTTCTCAGTGGTTAAAGACACTACAAAGTCTGACAGCCCGAGTTCAATTCCCCAGAACCCACTTAAAGCCAGATGGGCAAAGTGGCTCCTGCATCTGGAGTGTATTTGCAGTGACACCAGGGTAGGATGCTCCTGGGGGCTTGTTTCCCATTGGACCAGGGCAAGAGCAGGGTGGGAAGACCCTTCTCAACTTGACTACAATACCAGTACTCAAGCCCATACTCTCTATCTCTCTTCTCTCTTCAATAAATAAATAGAGCTACAGAAAAAGGAAAGTGGGATTACAATGTGTACCATTCAGACTTCCATTAGAGCAGAAGTGCTAAGGAATCTGTTCTAGGAAGTTGACCTTACGTTCTTCCCCTTTATATAGGCTTAGGGAGAGGGCTTACAACCCTATCCCAGACTTAATGGCTTCCCGAGTCTCTGGAATTTCTTCCTGCACTGCCCACACAGGAAAGGATGTTTACTTCCAGCTTCTTTTAGCTTCTTTACATCCTGCCCCTTGCCTTCCTGTAAGCATCCTCAGAGACCCACCCAAGATTACTTGAAAGGTCAAGTTGACACCAAAACTTAACCATCACAATCATGGTTTAATAGACTTCTGGGGTAAACTTGTCTACCTTTGGCTGGCTTCATAGTAGTAGTAATAGCTTCCTCTCTAACCGTATCTCTTTGTATGAAGCTCTAACTCAACTACATTCATTTTATTACTAATACATACCACAGATTTCCATTCTGCAGATGTAGATACTGCAAACTGGAAAAATTCATTTATCTGAAGTCACTTGTAATTAATGGAGTAAGAATTCAGTCTCACAATTGCCCGAATCCATAGTCATCACTCTTGCTTGAAAGAAAGCTTCATAAAAGTAAGCTTAAAAACAAAAAATATCACATGAAAAATACGAGTTAATGAAAATATTGCTTTATTTGTATCTGAAAGTGTCAGAACAACAGCTTAGTTATTGGTATAGGGTATTTTGCTGCGGTAATAGTAGCAACTCAGAGTAATGCATTATCATTAGCTCATTGCACTATAATGGAGAACATTGTTTGGAAAGGCAATAATATCTTATACTAGGGTGACTTCTGCCCTGCCCCCTACTGTGTGATTTTCTTTGCTCCAAGCTGGCAGAAACATTCAACAACATGAGGAAATGGTGGAGGGCACAGCTAAATCAAATTCTGAAACAAACAGCCTAAGATAAGTGTGTCACATGAGAACAGCTCTTAATTGTTCTGTGATAATTCACTCAAAATATAATGATGTTGTTAGGAAGAATGGACTGGTTTCTTGCGGATTAAGAAAAAAAATCATTTGTGGAAGATGAAAGGGCATCTCGCATTTGAATAGACAGAGAAAAGAACTGCAAGAACATGAAATTACTTTTTCGCCTGATAAGACATTTATCTGTGTTTCTCTATCCTCATGCTAAATGAGGTCTAGAAGATAGAGTCCTTTGAAAGCAGAAATGGTGCTAGGCTGGAATTCTGCTCCAGCCACTCAGAGGACAGACATAAATAAGCACTACAGCTTACTAACGCTGATTACTAATGAACAGACTTGCTTTGCAAAAATCAACTTAACTAGCTCCTTTTTCCTTTCTGAAGGCTGCCAGAGGCTTCTTACTAAAAGTCAAGGCTGCATTCTGTATATACAAAAAATAAGATGTATAAGTAGCCTCTCTTCATTGGCAACGCTTGGAACCTGGAATATATTAGCTCAAATCATGCTTCCAGTGTTCACAGATTTCAAAGCAGATGGCCATGGTAATTTTTGCCTTTGAAGATGTCTAAAATCTTATCAATCCACTCATTTTTGGAGTAATTCTTCCTCCTGTTAGAAGGAACCTAATAACGTCAAGTAGATTCTGCAATGAACTTAATATTGAGTTTCCCCATTATTGCACTTTGTAGCTTCTGAGTTGTGGAGTTCTTTTTTTTTTTTTTTAAACTAAATTTCCATGATGATCCCTCCAGGTTTTCATTCTAGATGTCCCCCAAGATGGAGAATTATTTGCAGGTGTGTTTGAGAAAATAAAATGAATCAGAGGTCTTTGTGTGACTGCTCAAAGTTGGATTTTAAGTATTTTAAATATTAATAATGAAAATTCCTCTGAACTGGTTGTAGTAAGGGAGGAGTTGGTTACCTTCCAACAAGAAGCCCCTTAGAAATATGGATCAATCTACTATGATAAGAGAATAAAGAACCTTGGATGGGAGAAGGAGGTGAAGTGGTTCAGCTATAAGCATCAGAGGCATAAACATGATAAAATATTTGCTTGTGGAATACATATTCCTGGGCTTTTAGGAAAATTAACTGGACTAGTTGGCAGTGTCAAACACATATACATAAAAGCTAGAGATACTCTGGCATGAAAGGCCTTAAGCAGCAGTAGAATGAGAAACTGGGATATTAGGACAAACGTCAGAGAACAAAGGAGATTCTGACATAAGTGAAAGGAAAGCACTCCCAATGCCCAAGTTCTATTCTGCTGTATGGGAGATGGAATATTCCATGAAACTCACATGTCCTCATGGTGCAGTGCTAGAAGGCACTGTATAAACTGCCAGGGGAAATTGGTCAATGATATTCGGAGAAAGCAGAGACCACTGATATACAATGCAGACTGTTGCCATGAGAAGGCTGAACACACTGCCTCCTGGGAGAGATCAGCGAGCCAAGAAGTGATCACTTGTGCAATAGAGATGCCAAAAACCTGAGGGGAGTGGTAATCAAAAGCCTTCATATTGGCCAAGAAATCCACTCAGTGACAAGAAACCCTTAACTGGAATTGGGACTCAGGGCGAAATCCTATGGGAACCAAAAATTTGGGCTCCAAGGAGAAACTCCCATTACTAGAGAACTATAGAGAGGCTAATCCTAACAGAATCTCGACAAATAAGAAAGTGCATCTCATTTAACCCATACTGACCGCACTCTCTGATGAAGATTCTGTTTGTATTTTTTTAGAAGGCAGTGAAAGAGCTGTGGTCATTCCAACTCCACCAATGAGCTACAGGCAGATGGCTGACATCCCAGCAAGAGATGAACCACCCCAGGCCTATTGTGTAAACCCCAAATAAAACCCTTGAGAGAGTGGTGGGATAAGCAAGAGGTCTATCAGCACAGTCAATCAGTCAACCCAGGATAAGTCAGTGAGACAGACACGGATTTCCAATACAACCCAAAGCAGAAGTACAGAGGCCCTTAAAGCAGACTTAATACTCCCCCACCATGACTCAGGGACCTAATCAGAAGAGGGGATGGAAAGAATGTAAGAGCCATAGTGGAGGAGAATATCCAGAGACATGCCCCCCTCAGCAACAACACACAAAAGGGGGAGGAACCTGGCTGCCTCCTGTGCTATCCATAACCCCCTTACCCCATGGATTGATCCAGTATGCCCACCAAGGAGGATCCCCAGGGATTGGGGACAGGGAGGAGGGAAATGGAGATACCAACATAATATATGCTAATACAAAGTATCTAATTTTGGACAATAAGGATATCAATTAAAAAAAAATAACTGAGACTTTTGTGAAGTGATTCAGTCATGAGGGCTCCAAATTACAAATAGACTAATTAGTGCTTTATAAAAAGGGTAGGGAATTAGTTTAGGCCCTTTAATGCCTTTTGGGAAGCAGAGACTGGGCTGTCACTGGTCATACAATGTACTGGTCTAGGTATTAAACTTCTAGCTTCTAGAATGATGGAATATACATTCCTGTTCTTTATAAATTACTAAGACTCAGGAATTTTATACTAAAGTAATGAACAAAGACAACTAGGAATCAAAATTTTTCATTTCCATACTAAAGTTACCTCATGCATGAAAAAATACTGACAGAACAGAATGAGATACAGATGAGCATAAAAACAATGGATGATTTTGAACACAATTTTTTCAACGATTAATGGAAAAGTGGGGGAAAACTAAGTAAAGGACAAAAAGATAATCTACATCCTAATAGGCTTGTTTGTCTCCCAGACACATACTTCCAACAAATCAAAGAGGGTAAAGTCTGAAAAGAATAAATGGCACAGTTACAAAGAATTAATTATGAGCTGTGGAGATAGCTCAGAGATAGAAATGGACCTAGCAGATACAAGGCCCTAAACACAGTTCCTAGGACTACAAAAACAAAGCAAAGCAAAACAAGCAAACCATAGGGTTTCTGGAAAATTTTGTCTTTATAAATTTCAGAATGTTGAGTTGATGCAGTTGCTATTTTTTAATTGCAGTATAATTTATCTATATATTTGGAAAATCCTCATATATACCATAGGTTGAGAGCTAAGAAATAGATCTTTAAGTTACTTACAATGAAAGAGGGCATCATAATGCCAATTGGGAAATATTTTAATTGAATGAAAATGTTCTTTCAAAGTCTGGTATCCATCTACTAAAATGTGCTTAGAAAGAATATGTACCCTTAAAACACATGCTAATAAAACAAAAGTAAAATTAAAAACCAATCAACTGAGCCATCTCACAAGTTTAAAATGCTAAATTAAAGTAAGTCAAATCAAAAGGAAGAAAAATAAATATTATAGAATTATAAAGACATACAAAAAATGACAAAATTTATAGGTCTTTGGTGATGATATAAATACTCAATGTTAGGGATTAGAAGGAGAAGCTGATAAGTTTCAAACATATTAGAAAAAGTTGGAATGAGTGTGTGTATGTGTGTGTGTGTGTGTGTGTGTGTGTGTGTGTGTGTGTGTGTGGTACAGGGGATTGAACCCAGAGACTTATGCATGGGAGCCGAACACTGTACCAATGAGCTACACCTTCAACACAGAGAAATTAATACATAGCTCAACGTATCTAATAAAGTTTATATAACTTACCAATATGTGCAAATCTTAATGATCTATGATTATTCAATATTTGTATGACTTATAACTTTCCCCTATTAAAATTATAAGCCAATCCAAATTTGTACCAAACCTGAAAGAAAGCAGGCAATAACAATTTGGGTCTTCCTGAAAATTGAAATCAGAGAACAAATAATTTATTATTTTATTATAAGAACCCAAGTGACCATCACATATAAAACAACCTAACAAGATTTTCATAAAGAAATATTAATAAACAAAATTTAAAAAAACTTAATGGGTAGTTTAGACAAAATCTAACTGAAGAAAGATTTAACAAATTGGAAGGTGGAACTAAGAAAACTGCATTGACTGCAATATAAAAATGAAAAGATGATAATGATCACAGTGGTAACTAGAGGCATGGAAGATGGAATGGGTCAGCTTAACAGTATATCATAGCAGTGTCCCAGATTAAAACAAAATGAAGAAGTGCCATGTGCAGAGGTAATGGCCGATAATTTGCTACAACATGTGAAAGAAAGGTGCATGTGAAAGACACAGAAAGTACCACCTCAAAGTAGGATAATCAGTAATGAAATAGAGATCTAGAGAATCCAGGGAAAGTCCAGGTTTCCCAATGCACCTGGAAAAAAGCACAAGCTACCTCTGAACAACAATACTACTGTCAGCAAGCTTAACAGATACTGAGAAACCAGGCAGAACCAGAATAAAACTTTCAAAGTTTTCATTAAAAAATTGGGCAGAAAGAAATATGTTTCAGATGAAGCAAATGTGTGTCTAATCAGCATTAGCCCACTTCATTAAAGGAATGTCTTGAACATTTTCTTCAAGAAGGAAGAATGTAACCCAACAGGAAAGATGCAAAAGGAATTTTGAGAAAATAAATCGCTAAACATGCCACATTAACTATTTAATGTTGAGTAATGCACACATGAGCTCTAAACATAGTGACTTTCAACAACAATGGCCATTATTTACACCTGTTTCTGTGAACCGGCAATTTTGAAGAGCCTGGAAGGGTGACTGAGGCTCGGTGTCCCTCAGGGGCCTGTATTTGTAGGTGAGCCAGGGATCTTGTCATATTCAGGGATGAATGTGAGCAGAGAGGTCACCCCATGGTAATTCACTCACAGGGCTGGCAGTTGTAAATTGTGATTTAACATAATAGTTCTGGGGTCTCATCACACCAGGGTATCCAGATTCTCCCAGAGTCAGTGATCCAAGATGTCAGGGTAGAAATTAAAATGCTATAATCTTTCTGTAAATGTCAGGGAAATATAAAGCCAAGAAATAAAAGAATGTGTATTGCTATATTAATATCAAAATATAGAATAGCCAAGGTTAAATATATTAAAAATGAGCAAGAAATCTCGTTTATTGACATAATTGTTTATCTGATGCAAAAGTGTTATTTACATAGTTTAATAGATGGAGAAATGTTCCATATTCACCAAAAGGAAAATCTGGAATCATAAAGATGTTCATTCTCCACAGACTGTTTCTATTGGCTCAGGGCAATTGGAGTCAAAATCCTAACAGATTCTATTTTTGAATCTTGACAAGCAGATTGTAGCACTTATTTGAGATGGTGAAAGTTGAAAAATAATTCCAGAGTTTCTTGAAAGAAAAAAAAAGTACAGGAACATCTTGCATTTTCTGAGACCTTTCTAAAGCCACAGGAAGAAATAGGCTGCCCAATTGAACCTACCAGAGAGGCCAGAGTCAGTCCACACATGTATCAAAATTATGCATGGTACGTGATATTGCAAAGCACTGAGGAAGCACAGGCTACATAATAAAAAACCCATGGGAGTTGTCACAGTCAGCTACACTCCGCTGGGATGAATCTCCAAACCAGGCACAGTTTCTGGGAGGAAAGGATTTATTCAAGCTACAGATCCAGAGGAAGTCCCATAAAAGTGAAAGAGGCTGTGTCATGGTTTGATCCAGGTGTCCCCCACAAACAAATGAATGTGTTCTGATAGATTGATCCTCAGCTGATGGCAATTCGGGAATTAGAACCTCACTAGAGCTGTGTTGTTGGGGCGGGTTTATAAGCCAGCTCCCCCTTACCAGTATTGGCACAACTTCCTGCCGCTGTTTGCAGTGCTGTGGCAGAGGTGATGTCCAGCCCTCTGCTCATGCCATCGTTTTCCCTGCCAGGATGGAGTCTCCCCTAGAGTCCATAAGCCAAATAAACCCATTCCTCCACAAGCTGCTTTTGTTTGGGTTCTTTCTGCACAGCAACTAAGAAGCTGACCACAACAGGCTGGTCCTCTTTCACAGGTCCGAGCAGAGAGAAAAACCCATCACCAACACCACATACACAGAAGAGGGAATAGGCAGGAGGGCAAGGAGAGAGAATTCTTTCACCTTTATATAGCCCTAGGGTGGGGTCCTGCAATTCTATCCTAGACTTAATGGTTTCCTGAGTCTCTGGAATTTCCTTCCTGCACTGCCCACACAGGAGAGACATTTACTTCTAGCTCCTTTGAGCTTCCTTACATCCTGCCCCCTACTGAGAACATCTTCAGAGACCCACCCAAGATTACTTGAAAGGTTAAATTGACAACAAAACTTAACCATCACAGGAGTGTTGGCAAAATCAAATCAAAAGCTGATTCCTAAGTTCCCAACATTAATGGTGTAGAGAAGGAAATCATGCAAAGGAAAATACTTTAAATTGTATCATATTAAAAAAATAACACCTGCTCATTAAAATGTCAGGTGGATGAAACATGTAACAAAACTGAACAATATTTGCAATACAGAAACCAGGTTTATTGTGTAAATCTCTAGGACATGTAACAAATTTGTACATTAGTTGGAAAATGCAGGAAATTCACACTATCAGGTGTTGGTGGAGATGAAAACTATCTGACAGTTCATTCTATGTAGACTTAAGGTGCAAAGGAAATGCTTTTTAGTATGCTCGGAGGAAAATGTAATAGCATGAAGAATAACCAAAATGATTTGGCCATAAGCACAATAGTTTCTATTTACCCAAAATTTATATATTAAAGGCCAGTACCTCAAATGGAATTCGGTTGGATGGAAGTTAGGGCCTATAAAAAGGGGAGAAAGAGAGAGGGAGAGAAAGATGGAGAGAGTGATAGAGAGAGGGGGAGAGAAAGAAGGAGGAGGAAGAGGAGGATGAACTCTAAATACATGAGCCATTTTGTGCATCTGGCTTTATGCAGCTTGAGTTTGACAACAGAGGCAAATATTTGCATAAAGAAAATTGTTTCCAGAATTAAACTTGTTAAAAAACAAGAGTCATATTTCCTTATTGCAACAAAGCACTATGATAATCTTTAATTTTATAGGTTATTTTATAGAGAAATTGATTATCTTTATGGTGTGCTATCAGTATTCATTCAGCCAATCATTTTTAGTACTGATTGTATGCCAAACATAATTTCTGTGCTGGGGACTTAAAATTAAACAAGTTTATGTCACCAAGTTGCTCATTAGACTAATTGGAATGGTAGAGATGTGAATAGTCACTGCTTTCTAGTCTGGTCTGTTCAATTTATGCAAAAATCTATCACTGATGATTGGATTCTGGTTAAAAATCCATGCAAGTAACACGTGTTTTCCAGCAGAGTTTAGACTTGGATAAGCATTTATTATACGGACTCAGAACCGGCTCATTGCAAGAGGGTAGAGCATTACAGGCAGAAGGATTTAAAAAGTTGTCCATCAAATAAAGTCAACTTCAGTCCTTAAAAATGCCCCTGATATTCAGAAAATAGAAACATTGGTTAATCTATTTGTTGCCTGGAAGACTTTTATCGTGTACCCTGAACTCAAAACAGCCAGAACCTCACTGCTTGCCTATAGTATCTGCAGCCTCTCAGTATTCAATGGCTTCACTTCTAAGTTATTTTTAGTTTCCCTATATGTTGTACAAGTTCTAGGCATTTTCATTTTTAGTAGTCACAGATTTTAAGATTTCTAAGAAATATGAAGAAAAGTTTCAAGTTTCCCCAAACTTTTAGAACTATAAAGAGAGGTAATAAAATAAATTGAATTTTCCATCTCCTAGGGACATTTATGTGTCAAAAGTACCCCCTTGTAGCCCAAGGTTATGCATCATCACTTCTCCGATTTCACTATAGTTTATTGCAGTGAAAAAAAAACCCACATGGCCCTGAGTACATATCCAATTTATGAGCATTAAAGGGAGGCAGGTCTAGATACATTAAAATGTGATTTCTATGTTTATATTGATATGCAGTCACATAAAAATAATGTACTGAGCACCTTTACTACCAAACAGCTGTAGGGGAATCGTTGAGTAGAAATTATTTCAGTTTGGGAACGATATGTTAGACGTGAACACAAATTAAAGATATTAATTCATTTGGGAAAAGTTGAACATTTAAGAAGACTGTTTCCACCCATGAAAACAAAGAGGGAAAACTGCCAAGAAGTTGGGAGTTGTTCAGAATTCTGCCTGGCTTCCAGAAACTGAATTGGAAACAGATGTCTTCCTACAATGTGAAAATGATATTATTACTAGGTGTTTCTTTAAATGAAACACACAAGAACAAAATGGTTCCTTTTAGTCCTTCTGGTCAAAGGAAAAGAAATATTACCTAAGTTGAGAAATACGTAATGGTCTTCAAATTTCATAAGCAGAGAATAGCAATTTAGAAGCAATTTTCTAGGATGCTTGAAAACTTTGTAGCTCACTTAGATTCATTTTCTTGAACATTTTGGTGGACACCAAAGAAATGGTTAATGAAAAGATTAGTCACCTAAAATAAGCCATAAATCCCATTGTTTTATTGCACTTTCAAAGCGTCATATGCTTATTTTCAGTTAATCAAAGATATCCAAAAACTTATTTAAGCAATCCTTAGATTTAAATAATACACATTTAAAAAAAGAACCATGCTATCATTCACAGAAAAAATAGTTATTTTAACTACATTTACTACTGATTATCTGTATAGCTTTTGTTTTAAACTTCTGACATCATAATGGGTTAGATTTGCTTTTTTCTCTACTTCTAGTCAAACTTTTAGTAGCTGTTCTCAAGTAGAATAAACCTTCTTACTGAATTCCAAAATATCAATGATGAAATATATCACATAGCATTGTGTCCCTGTCATAGTCAGCCACACCCTGTTGGGATGAATCTCCAAATCAGGCACAGTTTATGGGAGGAAACAATTTATTCAAGCTACAGATCCAGGGGAAGTCCCATAACAGCAAAAGAGGCTGGCCCTCTTTCACAGGTTGGAGCAGAGAGAAAAACCCATCACCAACACCACACACAGAACAGCAAACAGGCAGGAGCACCAAGGAGAGAATTCTTTCACCTTTATATAGCCCTATGGTGGGGGTCTTGCAATTCTATCCCAGACTTATGGCTTCCTGAGTCTCTGGAATTCCCTGCCTGCACTGCACACACAGGAAAGGATGTTTACTTCTACCTCCTTTGAGCTTCCTGACATCCTGCCCCCTACTGAGAGGCGGTCTTCCTGTGAACATCCTCAGAGAACCACCCAAGATTACTTGAAAGGTCAAGTTGACAACAAAACTTAACCATCACAGTCCCCTTTACCCTCCACAATACTTTCAATAGAACTCTCAAAATTCTCAATAGAATATTTCTTCATTTTTCTTGTTGAACTGTGGTTCTGAGGGGTAAGGTAAGTTTAGTGGGTACCACCAGGGGGCAGCAGAAGCTGCAGGATCCCAAGACCTGGCAAAGGTTCTACCAGCTCGGATAGGTACAGCCTTGGACATTTCTCCAGCTAAACTGGACGGCATGTCAGCTGGCATGAGCATCAGGATGGAAGGTGAACTTATTTTAAGACTATTCTGAGACCTAACGTTATACCTCTGGGGTATCACAATGCTATGTGATATATTTCATCATTGATATTTTGGAATTCAGTAAGAAGGTTTATTCTACTTGCCAGATTTCCAAAAACTAAGATGTGTACTGATGTTTGCAAACAGTGAGGAGAGGAGAGGCAGGGGCTCCATGCAGTGAGCAGAGGAAATCACTAGTCCCCAAGATGGAGACTCCCTTCCCAATGGTTGACTGTAGGGAGCTGCAGAGATATGGTCCATAGATTAAAGGCTTTCAGATGCTTATCTGGGGATGCTTGGTCTTTTATTCTCTTGTCAAATTGAACTGAGCCCTTTTCCTAAGGTCCCACTGGTAGACACATGCAGAACTACAAAGTTCATTAGACTTGCCTCAACTGCAAGCTGGCCCACAAAGAGCTCTAATTATTCTTCTCTGTTCTGGTTTTCTAACTACAGTTGTTCTCATGCCCCAGTATCCACTTAAATATAAAAATGCTTCCCTGTATGGTTCTCGCCACTAAAGATTTAGAATTTTCATTGAAATTGCTGACAGTAGCTAACGGAAAAAGTCCTGGTTCTATCTCATATTTAGTCTCTTCTTGTAGAACCCATTGAAAATTAACATTCTGGATGTGTATTTTTTTTCTTTTTCTTGGTATCTTCCAAGATCAAGTCTTTCTCCTCCCACCACAAAAAGTATTTTCATGGTGTTTTTTGATCAGAGCTGAAACCAGTGTAGTAGAGAAAGAACTTGATCAAGTTGTTACGGTTCAAGATAAGATCTGCTTCCTAGAATCACAGCTTCATTTCATTCAGAACAGCTTTCTTAAACTGAAAATAACCTGCCAACTATTCTCTTGTAATTATTAGTTGTTCTTCCTGCTCTTCATGGAATTCTGCAACCTCTCTCTCCCAATTAGCATAGGGAGTTTTCTTCTGAGTGGGTAGAGGAGGAAGCGTTCAACCAGGAAGGTCAAGTTTGGTTCATATTTAACTCAGAGGAATATGTCTGGTGAGTGATGGTGGTGAGAAGATGAGCCCGGAGAAGGCCAATGTTATGACAGAGCCGACAGAGATGGTGGAAACAGATTTAGGATGTCCTTTGGAGTTCTCAGGTGAACTGGCCATATTTTGAATGGGAAGGGACCAGGACAGGGCTTAGGATGGTAGTTGGAAAACATATCCTGTTCCTGTCACCATCCTTACATTGATCAAACTAGGCAGCTGCTTTACCCATAGCTTACTAAAGAACACCAGAAGCTTGCTTTTTTAAGTTAGGGGGAGTCAATGTGATGTTCTCTTTAATGCACATGTGTTTTCTGAAGAAATACTATGCCCCAAAAGGCATGTGACTTCACACCTCATTGGGTGAGGCTAGGAAGAGTTCAACCAGGGTAAAGCTTGCTGGGAAGGAAGGCTGGTAGGTTCTCTGCATGCCTGGAAGTTTGCTTACACAAGAACACGTAATGTTAGATTTTGGTCATCGCCAAGTATACATTTTTCAGTGGTTCTTTAGTATTCTTCTTTCTCAGAGGATTTTTTTCACTTTGCCACATACATAAGATTTTTTTTAAAGAATATGGTCTGATTATCTGAATACACTGCTGTAAGAGTCTGTGTAGGACTTGTCTCTATTGTCAAACAAAAGGGAAAGTGTCTTATCCTCTCTGAGTATGTGACTGGAAAATTACAGTAATGACTTGAATGATGGAAATGACCTTTTGCCTTTATGATCTTTGACTGTCCTCTCTGAAGTCCACATGAGATTTTTTTTTAACTTTTCCATATAGGTTCTCACTCTAGCCCAGGCTGACCTAGAATTCACTATGTAGTCTCAGAATAGTTTCAAACTCTCAGCAATCCTTCTACCTCTGTCTCCAGAGTGCTGGGATTAAAGGCATGCAACACGATGCCTGGCTCACACTAGATTCTTGACATCAGCACCAGGGCACTGGTTTTTGTTTTCATGAAAGCAGCTCAGAAAGTACAGTGCTTGCTAGCAATCTCAGAGAAACAAAGGCATCTGAACGTTAGGAAAAGAGAAAAGATGGCTGTAGCCCGCAATTTCCATCTCGTTGGAAATACTGGTATTCCTTCTTGGGTCCATAGAATTCTCATCTCAGGGCTTCTAAGAATAGGGATCATCTTAACTGTCTTCTTTGTTAATAACTATTTATAGTTTTGTATACCATTTGCCTGCTATTACTTTATTGTTCTCTTTTGAAGTTTGTTAGAAGTTGTCAAATGACTGTGTTTCCATTTTTCTCCATGTTGTCTGAAGACACACACATCACAAGGTCAGGTGCTGAAATGTCTCTGTCCAGTGTGTTTCTCATGGACTCATTTGTACAGGGCACTGAGTTAACAATAATGCTATCCATATTTCTTTCTGTATAACCTAATAATCTCATTCATTGCCAATACAGATGAAGACCGACACAGAGAGTAAGAAGCATTGGCTTAGCAGGCAACAGGAAGTAGATCATGTATGTGTGTTTTCCTTTATGTTCCCAGTGTTCAGATGATTTTACTGTTTTTCTTCTTGCAATGTTCCATTGGTCATAAAATGCAGCAAGAGCTTAATCTTGGTTGTGTGACAGCCTGGAAGAGTAGCCTGTGTGCCCTGCATGTAGGCAAGGAGGATGGTGGATGGCTATTACCATCTACCTTGTGAATTGAAACCCCAGACTAATTAAGGTTGAGGATTTATTTTCTTTCTGTTGGATGAGCTTGAGAACTGCTAAAATGTGGAAGAAAAACTTGAGATTCTTCATTGGCATATCTTCTGGTCAGACAAGACTGCTGGGTTCATGTGGATATCTCTGGACTCACCTGGATGAAGTATTTGGATGTTTAAATTAAATGTCTGCTTCTAGTCCTTTAATCCAATTTGTAGCCCAAAGTGACCATTCTCACATTGTTCTAACCCAAATCAACAGTTCACATCACAAGTTTTGGGTTTGATTTTAGAGGTTACTTTCATACTGACCATTTATTTTCCAAGAGAAAGTTAATAGTGGACTCTTTGGAAGGAGAGGCTGACTGCATAGGCAATTAGCTGGTTATTTTGTCTGAATATGACTTCTGTGTAGGCTGTACTCATAACTGTTCTACATGCCTAAGTTACTATTGGAGTTTTGTGTCATTCACTTTAAAGTTCAAGACATGCCATTTGACGTAGAATTTAGCCTCAATTTATTCTCTGCCTTCCCAAATTGAAATGACCCCCACCCCTTTCTCCTCTCCAAGGACAATCCCAAACAGCTGCAAAAGATGTGTTTGAAACGTGTGCACAGGAAGCGAGCAGCCCAGAACTGTGCTGTGGAAGATATAAATGGAAGCAGCAAAAACAATAGAAAACCATCAGCAATGCCACTTTTAGGCCCGAGCGATTGCAATAAAGCTGAGACTTTTCCTAATGAGTGTGTGAATTCTGATACAAAGAAAAATCAACTCTTATCATGAAATGTTGCTAACAGGGCACTGCCTTGGTGTAGAACAGGAAATGCAATGGAGGAAGTAAGAAAGATAGTGATTAAGAAAACCTAGAGCTGGACAGATGGTGCAGTGGTTACGCCACTTGTCTGCAATGCCCGGGTTTAATTCCCCAGTACCCACGTAAAGTCACATGCACAAAGTGGTGCACGAACCTGGAGTTCATTTACAGTACCTGGAGGCCCTGGGGCATCCATTTCTTTCTCAACCATTTTCTCTATTTCAATCCCTCTTCTTGCAAATAAATAAAACAAAAGAAAATCTTGCCATTGGAGGTTCATCCATCTTACTTAGAAGATGTAAAAGCATCAGAGCAATATTCTATCTTTAAACTCACATAAAATACAAAGTGGGATTATCTCACCCCTGACCAGCCAAACATTTTGTACTATCTAGAATCCCAAGCACTGCTAGAGTGAATTGTGTGGATCTAAGCAACAACTGAAACCACACAGAATATGACCCGCCCTTGCAGATTAATGCTCTGCTGAGTAAAGAATTTTGGTGGTTCTGATGTCTACCACACAGTTCACTTAATGTATACAGAAAAGCCAAGTAAGTTTGGGCAGACTTTATTTTCATTTTCTAAAGAAACATGTGATATATAGAGCAATAATTTGAGGTTGGGATAAAAGCATCCTATAAATATGTGATTAAATTTTGACTTTAAATATGCAGACTCAACTAGTTAAGCCATAAGCACTTTCCAATGGTGAGGTCAGAATATCCGGACCAAGGATATGGTTGGTCAGGATAAAGGAAAATGACAAAACCAAGAATTGTGTTTGTAGAACAAGAAGGATGGAGGAAACACTAAGCCAAGGCAAATATTTGCGAGTAAATAAGAACATTTTCACATTTCCCGCTGTACTTGAATTCATGATCCAATGTCAGTGTTTCAGCTACTACTTTAATATGAAAAACCAGGGCAGTAAGAACATTTTGAACAAGGGGAAAAAACTGTGGCACACAAATGTGTGCCTTCTATGCATGTTCTAATGGAAATGTTAAATGTTTTGCCACATGAAAATACTTAATATAGAGGCTGAGGAGATGGCTCAGTCAGTAAAGAACTTTGATGCAAGCATACAGACCAGAGTTCATATTCCCAGCACCCACTTACAAGCACAGTATGAATAAGGCTATGGGGAGGTGAAGACAGGATGATCTCTGGGGCTTTCCGGGTAGGGTAACAAATCTTGCTGAATCAGTGAGTTACAGGTTCAATGAGAGACCTTGTCTCAAAATATAAGATAGAGGGAAAGAAAGTCTTTTGATCTTCACATGCATTTGCACACATGTGTCCCCCCTCACCTAAAAACACACATACAACATGCACACATACCACACACGTAACATGCAAAAATTACTTAATCTAGAAATAAATAGTTTATTAAATAATTTTAAATCATGTTTGAAAATACAGGCATCTGATTCTGGAGGCCAATTCCTAAAAAAAAAAAAAAAAGAAAGAAAGAAAGAAACTTCAAATTTAATGTATTCCCAGAGAAATGCAATCAGTGAAATCCAGAATATTTTGGAAAATCTTGCAAATCAAATCACTCATTTTTTTCTCTGGAAAAAAAACATATTAGAATGCCAAGTGGAGAGAATGAATAGATTTAAAAGATATTTGCGAGCTTTATCAGACAACTTTAATATGTGAACCTTTTCTCAATTCAGATAAGCCAAACTGTTGTGCAACACTTATAAGAAAATTTAGAAAAGCTGACAAGAAATTTGACAATGTTAAAGAAATATTCTTGCCCTACTTCACCTTCTCCTCCTGGCCAGGACCTTCCCTGGTCCCAGGGCCTCTGCTCCTCTCTGCTTCACCTCTCCTTCTTGCCAAGATGTTCCCAGTCCCAGAGGTCTCTGCCCCTCTCTTCCTCACCCTCTCGCTCCTTCCTCCTCTTCTCTCCACCCCCTTCCATGGCCTTTGCTCCTGTTTGCACCACTCATCCTTCCCCCAGGACCTTCCCCATCCCAGCAGTCTCTGCTCCTCCCTGCCTCGCCCTCTCCTTCCCCCATTCCAGGGAACTCTGTTCCTCTCTGTCTAGCACTCTTGTCCCTGCCAGGACCTCTCCCCCTATCCCAGCAGCCTCTGGTCCTCTGTCTCACCCTGTCCTCCCTGCCAGGATCTTCCCTGGGTCCCAGGACCTCTGCTCTTCTCTGCCACTCCTCTTTCCCTCTGGGACCTTCCCCAGTTTCAGAAGCCTCTGTTCCACCCCTCCTCCCTGCCAGGACTTTCCTGGTCCCAACAGCCTCTACTACTCTCTCTTCCCTGCCATGACCCTCCCTGGTCCCAGAGGCCTTTGCTCCTCTCTGCCTCATCCTCTCCTCCCTGCCAGAAACTTCCCCCAGCCCAGCAGCATCTGTTGCTCTCTGCCTTGCTCTCTACTCTCCACCAGGACCTTCCCAGGGTCCCAGGGCTTCTGCTTCGCTCTACTCCACCCTGCCCTCCTGCCAGGACCTTCACCAGTCCCAGCAGCCTCTGCTTCTGTGTGCTTCACCCTCTCCTCCCTACCTGGACTTTCCCTTGAGTCCCAGGACCTCTGCTCTTCTCTGCCACTCCTCTTTCCCTCTGGAGCCTCCCCCAGTTTCAGAAGCCTCTGCTCCTTTCTTCCTCACCCTCTCCTCCCCCCTGGACCCTCTCCTGTCCCAATGACCTCTGCTCCTTTCTGCCTTGCCCTCTCCTCACTGTCAGAATCTTCCCCAGCCCCAGCAGCCTCTGATCCACTCTGCCTCACCTTCTTTTCCCTGCTAGGACCTCCCCTGGTCCCAGCAGAGTCTGCTCTACTCTGTTCCACCCCTTCCTTGCTAGGACCTCTCCCAGTCCCTGTGCCCTCTGATTCCTCTTTGATCCTATCAGACCTATCCACTTTCTCTTCAGGCCTTGTGCTTTCACCACAGATCTTCCCTTGGCTCCTGTGCAAACTGGTCTCCAGGAAATAGATATGATGGAATCATCAACCAGGGAAAGTTCTACTCCAGCTCAGGCTGAAGTGGGAAATCTCCTCCAGCCAGGGCTTTGGGAGAGAAGGAATTTTACTTGAAACTCCAGTGGTTGACAGTGAAGAGCTACACACCCAGCCAAGTCACATTGACAAGTGGAGAAGGAAGTCATCACCCACTCCAGCTTCATAAAGACAAAATGCCCTTAAGAAAGGCTGAGGAAATTGGCCTTTACCAATTTGCCAGCAGATATGGTGGAAACCACAACTGGGAAGATGTATACTCCCGCTTCAGCAGGAACTCACATTATGGACAGCAACAGCCCAGATGGACACCCAGAGTTCAGCAGCAAAGAGCCCTACCCAGCCGCCTGAGCTACAAAGACAAGAGAAGAAGGCAGGTGTGACTCACACCACCTTCACAGAGGTCAAAACATAGTTAAAGTCTGGTGAGGAGTACTATGTATTGGAGGGGGGGGCTGGGCAATAGTGAGTGTGGGGGTAGGATGGATGCTCCCTGCCAGCGCAGGACAAGACAGGGGCCCAGTGAATCTAGAGCCTCTGACCCCCTGAGGGGAAAGGTGGAATCCAGTCCTCATGCTCCAGGCTGGTGAAGAGCTCATGGTGTATTTGGGTCTGGAGCCCTAGGGGACACAACAGGAGCATCACCTGCAGTACCTCTGTTGGGGACAAGGGCTGTATGGCAGCTCAGAGCCTAAGCATTTGGATGCAGTGTACTCCATTCTGGTGAAGAATAGAACCTGCCTGGGGTTAGGATGCCCCAGACAGGAGAGATACTTGCTGAGTTTAAACTCAGTGCTGCCACGTTGTTTGGGGCCTGAACACGCTGAACAGGTGAGAGAAAAGGGGGGTTGAGGTTGTGTGCTGCAGGCTGATGAGAAGCCTCGTGTGTTTGGGTCTTGAACCCTAAGAACACCAGCACAACCAGTGCCTGTACACCTCAACCTAAGACACCAGTGTACCTGGGCCTGCGTGCTCCAGACCAGCGAAGTGTGGTGTGTCTGGGGGTGGTGCTCTGGTAAAGGGAACAGCAATTCTGAGTCCTGCACCTGGGTGCTCCTGAGTAATAGAGGCTCATCTATCAGGAGCTAGTACTATGACTGTATGAACACAAAGCCAAAATTACAGAGGATACTATAAGAGATATTCCATACAGAATAGACAAGCAACCACCCTAAAGAGAGCAGTAGAAGGTGAGCACAATAGCAAAAAGCATTAGGCTAATAGTAACATGGGAGGAATCAACACACTTGAACCCTATTCCATGGCAGGACTTAAAGCAAACCTCACAGTTAAAACTCTGAATATAAACACACTTAATTCACCTATAAAAATGGTTAAGGTGCTTGCTTGCAAAGCCTAACAACCTGTGTTCAATTTACCAGTATCCTTGTAAAAGCCAGGAGCACAAAGTATGCATGCATATGGAGTATGTTTATAGCAACTATAATTATGGGCATGCCCATTCTTTCTCTCTGTCTGTTTCTCTTCCCTCTGTCTCTTCTGCTTGCAAATAAATAAATAAATAAATATTATATCAAATATTAAAAAAGACACAGTTTAACAGGGTGGATCAAGAAATGCATCTCACCTCTAAAGACAAAAATCTCCTTAGGGTGAAAGGATGGAAAATGATCTTCCAAGCTAATCAAATTAAAAAGTGAGTATGGTTTCATTAATATCAGACAAAATAGGCTTTAAACCAAAATTAATTAAAAAGGACAATGAGGGTCACTTCTTACTCATCAAGGGAACAATCCAACAAGAGGCTATTCCTATTAAAATATGTATGCACCAAATACTGGTACACCACAGTTCATAAAGGAAAATTTACTCAAAACCAAAACAGACATAAACTACAATTCCATCATAGTTGAAGACTTTAATACACCACTACCATCTCTAGACAGATCATCCAAACAGAATGTCAGCAGGGAAATAATGGAGCTTAACAACACCATAGATCAACTAGACCTAACAGGCACATACAGAACATCTCCTCTCAAGACCACAGAATATACATTCTTCTCAGCAGCTCATGGAATCTTTTCCAAAATAGACATATTAAAACATAAAACATGCCTCAACAAATTCAAGAAGATTGACATAGCCCCCTGTATCATAACAGATCACAATGTGTTAAAGTTGGAAATCAACAAGGGGAGGAGCAGCAGAAATAATATCAATTATTGGTTACTGAACAATATTAAACAATGAATGGCTCATTCAAGAAATTAAAAAGGAAATTGAGGGCTGAAGAGATGGCTTAGCGATTAAGGCATTTGCCTGCAATGCAGAAGGACCAGAGTTCGATTCCCCAGTGCCCATATACAGCCAGATGCACAAGAGGGCGCATGCGTCTGGAGTTCATTTGCAGTGGCTGGAGGCCCTGGTGCGCCCATTCTCTCTTTCTCTTTCTCTCTCTTCCCTCTCTCTCTCTGCCTCTTTCTCTCTCTCGCAAATAAATAAAATATTTAAAAAAAGGAAATTGAAATTTTCCTATAATTAAATGATAATGAAAATACAAGATACCAAAATGTAAGGGGACTATTTATAGCATTAATGTCTTCATAACAAAGATAGCTCTCAAATTAATCACCTAACCACCCACCTAAAGGCATTGTAAAAAAACTAGAACAATCCAACCCTAGGAGCTCAAGGCAAAATGAAATAAAGATCAGAGTGAGATTAATGAAATGGAAATGAAGAAAAAAATTTAAAAATAGATGAAACAAAGAGCTGGTTCTTTTAAAAAATAAATATGATTGACAAACCCTTGGCCAATGAAATGAAAAAAGGAGAAGACTCAAATCAGAAATGAAAAGGGGATGTCATAACAGACCCCAATGAAATTGGAAGAATCATCAGACCATACTTCCAAAACCTCTACTTCACAGAATTGGAGAACCTGGAAAAAATGGATGAATTCCAGGACACCTACCAACAACCAAAGCTTAACCGAGAACAGATAAAGCTCTGAAATAAACCTATCATATCCACAGAGATGGAAAATGTAATAAAAAATCTTCCCAAAAGGAAAAGTCTAGGACCTGATGTATTCTCAGCCTCATTCTACCAAACCTTCATCATAGAACTAAAACCACTCTTTCTGAAGCTTTTTCATATACAAGAAGAGGAAATGCTTCCAAACTCCCATGAAGCTAGCATCATCCTAATCCCAAAAGCAGACAAAGACACAATAAGAAAGGAAAACTACAGAACCATATCCCTGATGAACTTAGATGCAAAAATTCTGAAAAAAAAATCCTAGCAAGATGAATACAATAACACATCAAAAGTATTCTCCAACCTAACCAGGTAGGTTTCATTCCAGGGATTCAGGGATGGTTCAACATACAGAAGTTGATTAATGTAATCCACCACATTAATAGACCCAACCACAAAAACCATATGGCCATCTCAGTTGACGCAGAGAAAGCCTTCAACAATATTTAACACCACTTCATGATTAAAACACTGGAGAGGCTATGCATAGAAGTCTTATACCTTAACATAATAAAAGCAATATACAAAACTCCTAAAGCCCAAATCATACTCAATGGGAAAAGACTTAAGGAGTTCCACTTGAATCAGGAACAAAACAGGGGTGTCCATTCTCACTACTGCTCTACAACATAGTGCTTGAAGTCCTAGCCCAAACAATAAGACAGGAGAAAGGCATAAAAAGGATACAAATTAGAAAGGATGAAGTGAAACTATCCCTTTTGAACATGACATGACCCAAATAATAGTACCAGTAAACTCCTGAAGGTGATAACTTCCTTCAGGAAAGTGGCAAGATACAAAAATTAACACAAAAATCAGTAGCTTTACTGTATACAAATGACATGCATATGGAAAAAGAAATAAGGGAGACTCTCATTTTCAAGTACCTAAAAAAAAAAAAAAAACCAAATACCTTGGAGTAACACTAACCAGGGATGTGAAAGGCTTGTATAATGAAAACATAAAAATGCTCAAGAAGGAAATACAACAGAATGTGAAAGATGGAAAGATATTCCATGCTCCTGCATAGGTAGAATTAATATAGGGAAAATGGCAAATTTTCTAAAAGCATTATACAGATTCATTGCCATGAAAATAAAAATCTCAGCTTCGTTCTTTACAGACATAAAAAATAATCTAAAAATTTATTTGGAATGGCAAAATGCTTTGGATAGCCAAATGTATCCTTAGTTAAAAAAAAAAAGCCTCCTCAGGTGGTATCACTATTCCTGATGTAAAGATATACTACTAAGCCTTAGTAACAAAAACAGCATGGTACTGGCTTAAAAACAGACAGACCAATGGAGCAGAATTGAAGACCTTGCTTTTAATTTGAGTAACTATAGTTACTTGATCTTTGACAAAGGTGCCAACAATATGTGTTGGCATAAAGATAACATCTTTAAGAACTGGTGCTGGATTAATTGGATAAATACTTGAAAAAAAATGAAATTAGAACCACTCTTATCAACATGCAGAAAAGTCAATTCCAAATGGATCAAAGACCTCAACTTAAGAACTGAAACTCTGAAAACCCTGGAAGAGAAAATAGAAGGAACTATCCATGAGATAGGAGTAGGGAAAAACTTCCTGAACAAACCCTCCAGGGTTTGTCCAGGAAGTAAAACAATCACTTAACCAATGGGATTTCATCAAGCTTAAAAGCTTCTGTAGAGACAAACACACCATACTTAGAGCCAATAGACCACACCATCAGACAGGGAGATAATTTTTGCCAGCTATAATACAGAACAGAGGTCTTATATCTAAAACTTACATAAAACAAAAAAATAAAATAAAATCAAACAGCCCTCTCAGAAAATGGGGCATTGATCTAGACAGAGAATTCACAGAGGAAGAAACACAAATGGCCAATTCTCACTTAAGAAAGTGCTCCTCACCTTTAATCATTAGGGAAATGCAAATCAAAACTACAATGAGATTCCACCTTACTCCAGTCAGAATTGCAATTTTCAAAAAAATCCAGCAACAATAATTGCTGGGAAGGGTGCAGGGAAAAAGGAACCTATATTCACTGCTGGTGGGAATGCAAACTTGTTCAACCACTATGGAAAGCAGTGTGGAGGCTCCTGAAGACATTGGAAATAGAGCTACCAATGGACCCAGCTATCTCTCTACTAGGCATCTACTCTCAAAATGTCACACCCCAGAATAGAGACATTTGCTCAACCATGTTTATTGCACCTCAATTTATAATAGCCAAGAATTGGAATCAACCCAAATGTCCATCCCTAGATGAATGGATAACAAACTGTTGTACATTTACATGATGGAGTTTTACTCAGCAAAAGATAAAACAACATGATGAAATTTAAAGAAAAGTGGACAGACTTGGAGCAAATCTTACTTAGTGAACTCATGCAAGAACAGAAACTTAAATGCTGCATATTCTCCCTCATATGCAGTTCCTAACCAGGTTAAGCTTAAACTCTAAGCAAACCTGACAGGTGAAATGAGAGACTGTAAAAGGTGTTAAAGGTATGGGGGCAGGGAGTATAACTTATACAGTAAGCTGAACCAATAATGAATCTTAATCATAAAATTCTTATTTCCATATAGTAAGCTCTCGAGGAAGAAGGGTGTATTGCCTGTTGAGAGGGGTAGTGAATGGAATGGGAGGAAGACTAACTCCATGAAAAATAGATCAGACCTGGAACTCACGGCCCAGTGTAGGTTCCTACCTACACTGAGTTGTTGATCAAAGAGACCCACAAGGTCCCTGAAACAAGACAGAATTCTGTCAAAGCTCTTGAATACCCACCTAAGGCCAAAGGTAGCATCCTATTGCTGAAGAAACCACAGAAAGTCATCGCACAATACCGAGAGACCCTGCAAGATCCAGAATGGCAACCAGCCCCCAGATGCTAGCATATGCAGTGCTGGAAGGTGCTAAATAAGTGGCCATGGGAAATTGGTCAATAATATTTAGAGAAAGCAGAGACCACTGATATACATTGCATAATGTTGCCATGAAAAGTCTGAACACACTGCCTCCTGGGAGAGATCAGTGAGCTAAGAAGTGATCACTTGGGCAATAGAGGGGCCATAAACCTGGGGAGAGCAGTCAACAGCTTTCAAATTGGCCAAGAAATCCACTCAATGTCAAGGAGCCCTTAACTGGAATTGGGACTCAGGTCAAAATCCTATGGGAACCAAAAAATTGGGCCCCCAAGGAGAAACTCCCATTACTAGAGAACTACCGAGAGGCTAGTCCCAAAAAGAATTTTGCCAAAGTAGAAATGTGTGTCATATATAACCCATACTGATCTCACACTCCCCTGGAGATCCTATTTGTTTGTACTTTTTAGAAGGCAGTGAGAGAGCCAAGGTCATTCCAACTCCACCAATGAGCTACAGGCAGAGGGCTGACATCCTGGCAAGAGACGAACCACCCCAGGCTTATCATGTAGGCCCAAAATGAAACCCTTGAGAGAATGATGGGATAGCAAGAGATCTATTAGCACAGCTAATCAGTCAACCCTGGATAAGTCAGTGTGACAGACAAGAACAATTTCCAACATGACCTAAAGCAGTAGTACAGAGGCCATAAAGATCTCAAAAATAAAGCAGTCTTAAAATCTCACTCACCATGACTCAGGGAACTAAGAGGAAAAGGGAGCAGAAAGAGTGTAACAGTCGTGGTGGGGGAGAATATCCAGCAACAGTGACCCCTCAACAACAACACACAAGTCAGGGGGAAACCTCACTGCCTTTTGTGCTATCCATAACCTCCTACCCCATGGAACAAGCCAGTATGCCCACCTAGGACGATACCCAGTGGATTGGGGACAGCGAGGAGGGAATCAGGGATACCAATGTAAAATTTACTAATAATATACAGTATATCTAATTTTGGACAATAAAATATAAAAAAAACCAAACAGCTCTCAGAAAATGGGGCATTGATCTCAACAAATAATTCACAGAGGAGGAAACACAAATTGTCAATTCTCATTTAAGAAAGTGTTCATCCTTAATCAGCAGGGAAATGCAAATCAAAACTACAATAAGGTTTGACCTTAATCCAGTCAGAATGGCAATCATCAAAATACCCAAGAACAATAGATGCTGGCAAGGATGGGGGGGGAGAAGAAACCTCATTCACTGCTGGTAGAATTACAAACTTGCACAACTACTACAGAATGCAGTGTGCACGCTCCTGAATAGAATGGATATAGAGTTACCAAAAGACCCAGCTATCCCTCCACTAGGCATCTACCCTCAAGATTTCTTGCCTCAGAATAGAGACATTTGCTCCACCATGTTTATAGCAGCTCAATTCATAATAGCTAAGAATGGTAATCAACCCAAAATCTCCTTACTGGAAGGATGGATATCACAGTTGTACATTTATACTACTCAACTGAAAGAAAAAAAATGACATAATGAAATTTAAAGAAAAGTGGATGGACTTGGTAAAGATCATACTTGGTGAACTCACATAAGAACAGAGGGACAAATGCCATATATTCTCCCTCATATGTGGTTCCTAACCAGGTTAAGGTTAAACCTAAGCAAACCTGGCAGGTGAAATGAGAGAGACTATAAAAGGGGAAGGATTTGGAGGGGGGAATGGGAGGGTGGGAGGACTTATACAATAAACTAAACCAATAATGAATTGCTACCA
>PVHP010025536.1:0-25415 GCA_004024765.1 Zapus hudsonius | reverse complement strand
CACCACCTTGTGGATCTGGCTTATGTGGGTCCTGGGGAATTGAACCGGGGGCCTTAGGCACTGGAGGCAAGTGCCTTAACCACTGAGCCATCTCTCCAGCCCTGGTTTTTTTTTAATCCCCCAAAGAAATATTAATTCCCAGAAGATAGAGAACCACTAAGAACTGATCTGAGATTGTGGCATCTTAGAACAAGAGCAGGCCATCAAAACCTGTCCTCCACAACCTGGCCAGCATTACAGAAAGCACACCAAGTGGCCACCAAGCATAATCATGCCTTTCTCAGAAGCGGTCCAGCCTTAGCTGTTTCGGGGTGTCCAGACTCAGGGCTGTACTTCTTTTCAGCTCTTCTTTTCCCACAATGCTTTGCTCAGCTCCCATCCACTTTGATGGGCTGAATTGGGTGAAACTGCCTATCTGTAATGATCAGCTGTTCTGAAAGGCCCCTGAGGATGATAACATCTCTCCTCTGGGTATCCATGCCAGTGTTTAATAGCCTCTTGAAATGCCTCCTAGAGTGATCTGTGACCTGCTGAGGTGGGGAAGAAGGGTGTCAGCAAGGGATAAGAATAATCACCTTGATCGTAGCTGACATGTGAGCTCCTGTGTCCAAGCTGAGATGAAAAATGATCCTCACACCTTCTCAAGTAGCCAGAGACTCTTGAGTTACCAAAAGTAGGAGAGGAAAATAAGAGCACATCCTTTACCTCACTCACTTCTTGGGACCTAATCTTATTGCCATTACATTGTTAATTATTGGAAAACTATTCTTTAATTTAAAGATGTCACTGATTTAAGTGTGCCCGTGATCTGTATTTGTTTATCCAACCCTTTGTTTCTCCTTCAACTCTTTCTTTTTTTAATTTTCATTGACAGCTTCCATACCTGTAGACAATATAACATGGTCATAATCCCCTCCCACCCCACCCTTTCCACCCTACTGATTCACTTCTCCTTTAAATCCCTTCTTTGCAACTAGTCTCTCTTCGATTTTGATGCTATCATTTTCCCCCTCCTATTGTGCAGGTCTTTGATAGGTCAGCCACTGTGAGGTCATGAATACCATGCTCATGGTCATTTTGTGTCTGGCAGATAGTATAGTAAGCACTCCTCCCCTTCCTTTGACTCTTACATCCTTTCCGCCATCTCTTTCCAATGGTCTGTGAGCCTTGGAGGATTGATAGAGATGTTTCATTTGGGGCTGAGCACTACACTGTCACTTTTCAGTGGTCACCCCAGTGGTCACCGCCATCTGAAAATAGAAGCTTCTCTAACCAAAAGTGAGAGTAGCCTTAATATATGAGCATAAATATAAGCATGTAGAGGGCAGTTTGGTGGGCATAATATATATATATTCAGACAGATAACAGTAATAGTTTACCCCTATGACTTATGACCTCCCCAGTCATGGGCTTTTGATTAGGTGTTCAGTCCCAGGAAAGAGTTTCTTCTCATGGAGTAAGCCAAAAATCCAACCAGAGAGCAGTGGGTTTCCCCCATAACAGATATGCCACCATTGTACCAGTTGGTACTTTTGGCCTGGCTGTCCAGTCATAAAGTTTGCAGGATCCACTGCTAGTTAAGACCATTGATGACTTTTCTATCCCAAAAGGCTGCATAGCTCTTTCCAGCATCCTGACAGCTAGCCAACAGGGAGGAGGCTTCCAGCTCAGGTCCAACTTGATTTCTCAGTGACCTGCAGCCCAAGCATCTTCAGCAATAGGGTCTTAACTTTCTAGTAACAACTTTTGGCTTCTGAGCACAACATTATCCACCATCACAAGATACATCTGCCTAACCTCTTTTTAATATATATATTATTAGCTATTGAAGGAAGAGATTTCCACATGGCTTATTCATAACATCTTTAATTAACCCTCCACCCACCCTTCCTCTCCTCCATCCCCTCCAATCTTAACCTTTGTTTCTCCTTCAACTCCTTCTTTCTAGACTATGGTACTCAATGTGTGTATGCAACTTTAAGATCAGTACAAGAGAGAGGCACGTGGCTGGGTGTGGTGGTGCACATCTTTAATCCCAGTATTTGGAAGGCAGAGGTAGGAAGAGATAAAGACAGACAGATCTCTAGGGGTTACTGGATAGCTAGTCTAGCTGGATTCATAAGCTGGGTTCAGTGAGAGACCCTCTCATAAAATAAGTAGGAAAGCAACTAACAAAGACACCTGATGTCAACTTCTGGCCTCACATGCATTGCACACACACCCACACGCATACACACTACACATGTGCCTGGCTCATTTGCAGTGGCTGGAGACCCTGATTTACTCATTTTCTCTGTGTGTGTCTCTCTCTCTCTTCTCTCTCTCTCTCTCTGTCTGTCTCTCTGTCTCTCTTCTCTCTCTGTCACTGTCTCTCTTCTCTCTCTGTCTCTGTCTCTCCTCTCTCTGTCGCTGTCTCTCTTCTCTCTCTCTGACTCTCTTCTCTCTCTGTCACTGTCTCTCTTCTCTCTCTGTCTCTGTCTCTCCTCTCTGTCGCTGTCTCTCTTCTCTCTCTCTTCTCTCTCTCTCTGTGCTTGCAAATAAAAAGCAAATAATCTAAAAATGTATATATCATAAGTTTTAGCATATACCTTTCCAATTTTCCAAATAGACAATAATAACAAGTCAAATGTTAATGAGGACAAACAAGCACAAGCATTTATGTCTCTCTCTTCTGGGACTCTCATTTGTTATAAAATCATGCAGACAGGGAAAATCTGAAGAGAATAATAGGAAAGTGTTTGGAAGCAGGTTAGTGCTGAAACAGGAGCAGGCATTAGTGTAAGGAGCACCAGCATGGAGATAGATGCCAGTGATCTTCGGGAAGGCAGAAGACATGAGCAATGGGGTCAGAAGGAACAGGAAGCACAGGTGAGCAGAGCCATCTGAAAGCAGAGAGATGAATGCACAGTCTTCTTGGATAATTTTAACAAAGCCCAGCTTCTCCTCTTGGTGTTGTCATTGTAGGGTAAAGTCTTCTCTCAGAGTTCATGAGGATTGGATCTAGTGCCTCCCCCCCCCATGGTTACCAAAATTCCTAAGTGAATAAGCTTCCTTTCTAGAAGATGGTTTAAAATTTATATGTAAACCCCTAAATCGCTTATTCTATCTAATATAATGTAGCTGTTACATACATAGTTGTTTGGAGAAAAATGACAAGGAAACTGATTAGCATGTTTAGGGAGCCCACAAATGTTTATCAAATATTTTCAATCCAATCACAGATCAAAAATATTGGTTGAATAGCAGCAATCCTACTGAGGAGGACCTTCAGTGGAATGAGGGCAGAGAGGAGGAAATGGTTGTACCAACACATGATTTGTTCATACAAAGCTTCTACTTAACAAAAAAAAATTAGTATTGCTTTCATCTGTAGTTATAGAACTGAAAAACAGGGGGAGCCAACTTCAAGTCTTTTGACTTTCTGGCATTTGGAAGGAGGGTCCTGAAGGCTGGCTCTAGCCTCCTCACACTAGTGAAGCTAGCCAGCCACAAAGCCCACTCCAGTACACAAAGCCTTTCAATCTCCATTTAATTCAGGGAAAAACCACATTCTAGAAAAGTGTATAGACATGACAGTGAAGGAAGGTGGCACAGTTTGTTAGTTTAACCAAAAAAGTGAATGAAGTCCTTAGCTTATAAAGATATGACCAGGAAGAAACTGAGATATAAAGGGCAATTTCAGAAACAAAACATCAATAAAAATGGTTACTATTGCCAGAGGAGAGATAATTCAATAAAAAAAAAAGTCAGTTTTAAGCTGAGTCTCAGCCAGGCGTGGCTGAACATGCCTTTAATCCCAGCACTCAGGAGGCAGAGGTAGGAGGATTGCTGTGAGTTTGAGGCCACCCTGAGACTACATAGTGAATTCCATGTCAGCCTGGGCTAGAGTGAGACCCTACCTCGAAAAAAAAAAAAAAAAGAAAAGAAAAGAAAAGCTGCTGAGTCTCATTAGAGTAAAAATATATTACTTCCATATGAGAAAAACAATATTTTTATGTAGGAGAAATCAGAAAACAAGCACAAAAAAGTGGTTTCAATAAATTTGTTAATTATTAACAATATACAATGATACAATAATTTGTTGCCTCTGGGAAACATAGCAAGACCTCATCTCAGAGTAATGATAATACTGTTTGAAAGGCTAAAAGATAAGACAGAATGCCTAAGCATTAAAGAGATGGAGAACATGCTAGAATGACAAAAACCAAAAACAACCCAATAAGTCTATTAGAACTCTAGAAAGAGAAAAGCATGGCGGGACCATGTTTAGGAAGAAGCATGGTGTCTGAAATGAGGCAGACCTAAATCCAACCCAGCGGTTATTTCTGCGCCATAGACTCAGATACAGGATCTGGATGTGTGGACAGCACCTCCCTTGCATGGGCGCTATGCCACTTTAACAGTCTCCAGGATTGTTACCTACTGTGATTTTTAACTATTGTGTTTCATGACAAGTGAGGAATTTTCAATGTCATTATTTTGCCAGCTTGATTTTATGTGCTTGCATCATCAGTTACCTAATGCTTTTTATCAGTATTAACTGCTGAAATATGAAGTATTTAACTCACTAGTCAAAAACAAAGCCAATTTGTAATAGCAAAATATTGAAAGTAGGGGCTGAAGATATGGTTCAGCCCTTAAGGCATTTGCCTGCAAAGCCTAAGAACCCAGGTTCGATTCTACAATACCCACGTAAAGTCAGATGCACAAGGTGGCACATGCATCTTGAGTTCGTGTGCAGTGGCTAGAGACCCTGGCATACTCATTCTCTCTCTCTCTCTCTCTCTCTCTCTATATATATATATATATATATATATATATATATATATATATATATATGTGTGTGTGTGTGTGTATACATATATATGTGTGTAGATAGATATATGTATAGATAGATAGATAGATAGATAGATAGATAGATAGATAGATAGATAGATAGGATGCCTCTATCTTACTTTTTCTCTCTCAAATAAATAAATATTTGAAGAGTATATCAAGGGCTGATGAGATGGCTTAGTAGTTAAGGCCTTTGCCTACAAAGCAGAAGGACTGGAGTTTGATCCCCAGTACCCACATAAAGCCAGATGCACAAGGGGGTGCATGTTTCGGGAGTGCATTTGCAGTGGCTGGAGGTCCTGGTGCACCCATTCCCTGTCTGCGTCTTTCTCTTTCACTCATTCTCTCTCTCTCAAGAAAATAAATAAAATATTATCAAGTATATTAAATGTAGCCTCAGTAGTAGTAAGGAGATAGCTAACTAAATCATAGTAGCATTAGAAAATATTATACATCCATTAAAAACTATGCTCATGAAGCTGTTTAATGTATGGCAAAATGCTTTTGATCCAGTGCTAAGTAAAGTAAAACCCAAACTGTTAAGACAGCAGCATCTCAGCCATGTAAATCTATCTCATATAAATAAATTATACATACATGTACATTTATAATATACATTTAATGTGTGTAATTTGTGAATGAAAACTAATTCCCAAATTTTTACAGTGGCCATAATAAAAAGGGAGCACATTTTATATATCAAAGGTTCTTGCTCTCATTTCCTGAATGTTAATATTTCTTTATTAAAAATTCCTTGTTTCAATTTCCAAAACTTTGTCTTCCCCGTGTGCTCCATAACTTCATATGACCCTACCTGCCTGGAAGAAGTCCTTAAAGGAAGCAGTTAACTGCAGACATAAGATAGATGTTTCCTATGGCCATGAATCATAACTTACGGGTCTCTAAGTGGAGCCAGCTTACATGTTATAGCCCAATATATAAATAGACAGTAGATTTAATTTCAATGAATACATAAATGAACATCTAAGTCCTTGAGAAATGAAGCGGGTAAACAGAAATAACTTTGATGTTGACTGAAAGGGCAGTATAAAGCTGCAGACAGTGATACAAGTCTATAGCCCAGCTACATGACAACCAAGGCAAGAGATAGCTTGAGCCCAACAACCCCCCATCTCAAAAAAATAGACTTATTATCTACTGAGATAAATGCCAACTTAATTATAAGTCCGGGTTCTTACACCCAACCTCAGTACAGCATTGCAGGGCTGGTTAAATGAACCATAGAACATGCGTGTGCAGGCATGCTTGGCAGCTGTTTAAAACATGGAACAAGAGGAAGCACCTTTGTGCTCACGGGAAAAGATCACCAGGCTATGTTACTAGGTACAAGGGCATGTGGATAGCAGTGATAAACTGAGGAAGACTATAGCTCACATCTGCTGGCGTATGTGTCAAGGACCTCTGGAAAGACAGAAGAAATCGGTGCTCTGGTGGCCCTCCACCATGGACCGGAAGTGAGATCTCACCTTAAGTCTTATATGTGAATCTCTCAGCCTTGTGACTATAATGGTAGTTTAGCAGATTAACTAAATAAAGCAAAGGGAAATCATCCTCATTTAGAACTGAGCAAGAAGAGGTTGAATGAGATGTGAAATTAGGTATCCTACCCTCAATAGTCAAATTTACAGGGTACATACTATGTGCCAGGCCTCATAATAAAAACTAGAAATATTTTCTGGTTCATTCCTCACAAATCAATAGAGATATACTTTTATCTCAGTGCTGAAGCTAAGAAACATGAAAGGGAAGATCAATTATTTCCCAATCTAAGATACTTTTGGAAGTAAGTGTTGCCCTGGCACATGCTATTTGAAGAGGTCAGGTCACTTGCCAGGTGTCCTAGCAAAATGGCAGAAGTGGGACTTGTTGACAAAATCCAATAGTCTAGACTCCCAGGTGCCATTTACAGATAAGGAAACTGAGGCTTTCTAAAGCTTTCTTACCTTGTAAAACACTCAGTGGTTACATGGTAGTTCCAGCCCACATGGTAGTTCTTCTGAACGCAAAGCCCAGCATATGGTCTGTCTCTCTGCATGCTCACAGAAGAGCCTCTGCAGAGGAATTTCAGGAAGGGGGACACAGAAAGGACAGGATGGATGGAGAGACATTGCACTAAAAGCTGTATTGGCTTTGGCCCTGCCTCTCAAGCACATGTAGAGCATCGCCACCCACTGTGTGCCGAGCTCAGAAACAAGGTCCTGCCCCCACAGGGTGTGCAGTCTACATGCAGGAGGAGCTGCTGTAGACATGAGGGCCTTTGGCTTTTCCCGAATGGCAGGCCACTGGAATTCAGCGGTTATTAATAAGGAAAATCAGGCATTCTGGTGATGCTCAGAGTCTAACAGGCAGCGTTACAAATTGCTTCAAAAATAGGCTAAAACAGTCACAAGTAAAACATTTTTCTGGGTTATCATTCATGAAGCTTATGCTATATGAATGTATTTATTATAAAAATGTAAGCCAGGTGTGGTGGCACACATCTTTAATCCCAGCACTTGGGAGGCAGAGGCAGGAGGATCACTGTGAGTTCAAGGCCAGCCTAAGACTACATAGTGAACCCAGGTCAGCCTGTGCTAGAGTGAGACCCGACCTTGAAAAACAAAAAAGGTTTAAATCATATTCTGGAAAGTGTTTTTTTTTAATGATCATAATACTCAGGCAAATAGCCTTAATGAAATTCAGTGGGCCAAGAAGAAAGGTGTGAAAATAGAAGAGGGTTTTGTTGGGACAAAGAAATGGAAGGAGGATGAAAGAGAGTAATTGAGGGAAAATTTGATCAAAATACATTACATACGTGTATGAAATCATCAAAGAATGAATAATTTATTTTATTATTTATATATGGGGGTGCACATGTGCCTCAGTGCACACATGGAGATATGAGGACAACCTTGGGGAGATAAAAGTACTTTTAAAAGGTTATAATATGTGGGTCCATAGATTACTTATGGAGTCGCTGTGCGCATCAACTCCCTGTTTATCCACGGAGCTGTGTGGACAGGGTCTTGGGACAGTGGTGAGCCGAAGAGAGGAAAAACTCTCAGGAGGCAGTTGCAGTGAAGAGCTTGTTTATTAGGTGGAGAAAGGTTGCTTTTATTTAGAAGGAAAAGGAGAGGCAGGGCATGAGCAGCAAGGGGATTGGTGGGGGCAGGGTGGTCTGTGGATGTCTCATGAAAGGATTGTTAGGGGCCAGCTGTATAGATAAGCTAGAGGGACTTTTTTTGTCTGGGCCTGGTTATCACCTTATAGCTGAATTGTGTGAACTCAGGCCTTGAAGTGTCTGGACTTATCAGGGTTTGCTGGGGTCCACCAGGTGGCTCGAGGTGTGGGGAGGGAATGAGACAGCCCAAACTCCTGCCAGTCTCAGGATGAGATAATCGGGGTTCCAGGCCAGTCTCAACTTCCTTTAACCCTATGTCCTCCATGCCTCTCAGCAGGGTCCTACAATAATAAGCCAAGCATGGTGGCATACTCCTTTAATCCCAGCCCTCGGGAGGCTGGGATAGGAGGATTGAAGGAATTCAAGGCCAGGCTGGGACTACAGAGTGAGTTCCAGGTCAGCCTGGGCTAGACTGAGGCCCTTCCTCAAAACAAACAAAAAAAAGAGTCAGAATAAAATTTACTTCTGTTAATTTTTCTTGTCAATGCCTGTAGGGAAGTTCTGTGAAAGACACGTAGGCTTGGGCTTGCACAGTTGGAATTTAAAAATCAACATGTACAGTATTCAAGTTGTAGATATGGGAGTGGGTTGTTTTGAAAAGATAAGTGGATGCCTGAGACCTCCACTCCTCTGAGACCAATCTTCAGTCTACAGAGAAAGTACCAAGTTTCAAAACTTAAAGAAAAGCATTACTATTCTGGGAAGGGTGGCTTGTTTCAGACTGCAGAATCCACTCTCACTAGCTTAAGCATAGGGAGATTTAAGTAGCATTTTGAACAAGCCTGCCAAATTCTCTCCTCAGAATGTTGTTACTGAGAACATTATCTAAAATAAAGAAACACAGGTGGAGGGTAGAATGGTGATTGCCAGGGACCAGGGGAAGGGCATTACTAGAGAGGCAGTTGTCAGTTGGAGTTAGGCAAGAAGAATAAATCCTGAAGATCTGTGCCACACAGCACCTAGTTAGCAATACTGTATTGCATGCTCACAATTTTATGAAGAAGGTAGATCTTGTGGTTAGTGTTCTGTGGAGCTGGCTTAGTGGTCACTTTAGCCTGCCTTGTCATGGAAAGTTCTTGTTTTCCCCTTCAATTATGACAGATAGCTTAGCTGGATACAGTGGCTTGGCATCTTTCCAAGCTCTTCTGGCTTTCAAAGTTTGTGTTGAGAAACCTGCTGTTATCCTGACAGGTTTCCTTTATAGGTGCTTTTCTCTTACTGCTCTCAATATATAGTCTTGGGTTTCTGTGTTTAGGGGAAGCATTTGTATTAGAAAAGCATGTCCTTACCTTTGAAATTCCTCCTCAAAAGTGGTTTCCCATACATTTAGTAAGCATATTATTTTGTAGCATATTATACTTATATTATCATATGATATATTATAAAGATTTTAAAATAATCTCCCGGGCTAAGGAGATGATTCAGTGCTTGCTTCCAAAGCCTGCAGGCCTGGCTTCAATTCCCTAGTACCCACATAAAGTCAGATACACAAAGTGGCACATTCATCTGAAGTTTGTTTCCAGGGACAAGAAGACCTGATATGCCCATATTTTCTCTCTCTCTCTCTCTCTCTCTCTCTCTCTCTCTCTCTCTCTCTCTCTTGCAAATAAATCAAAAATATATTTAAAATAGCTGGGCATGGTGGTGCATGCCTTTAATCCCAGCATTCAGGAGGCAGAGGTAGGAAGATCACAGTGAGTTTGAGGCCACCCTGAGACTATTAGTGAATTCCAGGTCAACCTGGGCTAAAGCGAGACCCTACCTCAAAAAACCATAAATAAATCATTGCATCTGGTTTTATTTATATTGGCAATTCATTATTAATTACCTAAAGGTTTACAATTTGCTTTTGTTTTCAATTGTTTCTTTGTGATCTTTTTGTGTCTTTTTCATCTCTAGTTGGTGTTTCTCAACTTGAACTGCTTGAAGTCATCTTAGGGTGGACCTATGGCTTGGCTGAGCTCTCAGCATCAGTGTGAAGCCAGGCTTTAGTGAGTTCTTTTAAGCCACTGAGAAGATGCAGGTTCAGCCAGAGCTGAAAGCCAGTATTTCAATGTCAACCACCCAACTGAGCCAACATCTGAATGTCTGGGGACCCTGTCAAGCAGATGTATAATTACCACAGTTACCTTCCTTGTTGGTTCTTGGTCACATTTTCTGCCAACATTTCATTTTATTTCAGACTCTTTTTAACTTCCTTGGACATAGGTGTTTGCTTTTGCATGATGTTTTTATCGCACAGATTGATTTCTGTTTGACTGTGATTTCAATTTCACCAGAACCTGACTTCTCACCATGAGGGGGTTGCATTGACCAACATCAATAACACACATTCCTAGAACCACCACACAAGTACATAGCCACGTATTCATGTTCACCCAGTTTCTTCACATGAACTCTGTTCAGGTAGGAGCCCTGGGTTTCCTGGTTGTAGACTTAACTTTAATTATGAAGTATATAGTTCACTGTAAAGACAAGCACAAAGAATCATGGAATAAACACCAGTGCTATGGTTTGAATATGAGGCATTCCCCACAGGTTCGTGTGGCAGATGCTTGGACCTCTGCTGTGGTGCTATTTTGGGATATGTTGGGAACTTAGGAGGTGGGCCCTGGCTGGAACAGGTAGGCCACTGGGACATGGTTTTGAAGGTTTACCTGGTTCTTGTTTTCTCTCTCTCTCTCTCTCTCTCTCTCTCCTTCTTGACTGCCATGAGTTGAACAGCTATTTTTCTACCATTCATTCCTCTCCTTGAGTTTTTTTCTGAGATGTGATCATAGTGACATAAAGCCTGACTAATACAGCCTGCTTACTCACCTCCCAAAGTAATCAAATCTGAACACTACTTTATCTGTGCCCATCCTTTTTTAAAAATACCTTGATTATTTAGAGAGAGAATGGGAGAATGGGCATGCCAGGGCTTCTTGCCACTATAAACGAACTCTAGATGCGTGCACCTCTTTGTGCACTTGGCTTTACGTGGATACTGAAGAATCAAACCTGGACTGGCACACATCACTCCCCAGCCCCTATTCTTTCTTCTTCATCAACCTGAAACATTGCAGATGCAGTTAGTTCAAGCCATCTGAATAGCCTTTCATGGTTTCATCCTCCTCTTCAGAGGTAAAACCATCTGGAACCTTGTGTTTATTATTTTATTACCACCATGAATGATTTTTTAAATAAGATCTTGACATAAAGCCAAGGCAGGCCTACTATTCACTGGGTAGCCCTGACTAGCCTTGAATTTTTGATCTTCCTGACTCAGCCTCCCAAATGCTGGGATCTTTTGTAATTTTACTCTATATATGTTCATCTGTGTCTTAAATTTTTATTGAACCATTAGTCTTTAAGATTGATGATGATATATTATTATTATATTATTTCTAATACTGGATATTTTACCATTTATGCATATCACAAAATATAGTATATTGCTTATAAGTAGGTGTTTGCATTTTTGCAATTACTTATTATCATAACTCTACTGTGAATATTCTTATATACATCTCCATGTGCATAAACATGTTGGATTTTTATTCCATAATTATTTTTTCTTCATGTAAGTAGTTTTCACTGTGTAGCAAGGAAAAAGATATTAACCACCATAATAGTAGTTTAATATTTGACAATATAACCAACTTTAAAACAAGATTATAATACAGCACTGATGTTTTTAATCTTGAAAATCACCAGGGACTTCCTTCATGGTGATGTAGTCTCTTCTTTGAAGCAAAGAGTAACACTTAAGTACTAATCAAACACAGAATTGGGAAAGGTGCTCAGAGACTTGGGGTCAGTTATAGGGCCAATCATACCATCGTTTCTACTTGCTGGTCACAGCTGGTCTGATTCGCACGTCCCCTTATGTGGTGGTTTGAATGTGACATATCCCCCTAGCCTCATGTGTTTGTGACTAAGTGTCATACTCAGTCCTCAGCTGGTAGAGCTTGTGGGATATGGAGCCTTGATGGAGGAGGTGTGTCACTAATAATCATTAGTCCAGCCATACTGGATGTTCACTAGCTAGCTCCCAGCTCATGTGACAAGATGTGATGCCCAGCCTCTGTTCTACCATGCTTATCCTACCGTGATGAAACTTGCCCTTGGATCTATAAGCAGAATAAGCCCTTTTCTTCCTCTGAGCTGTTTTGGTCAGGTGTTTTGTCCCAGCAACAAGAAGGTAACTGCTGTACCTTATGTGGAGCTAGAGGCAATGGATTGCAGTACTTCGTCACCAAACTAATATGAGCTTTGTTGAAAGCATACATCTCAACCATTTGTTCCTGTGGGAGAGAATAAGCCAGGCTTACTTATCATTCATTTTTGTTTTATTCCTTATTAGTGTCTACTGTATAGAGAACAATAATTGAGGTGCTCTGGGGTCAAAAAAGTTCTCAGAACCCAGAGTACCACAAGAAGAGATGATTAGGAATGGTCTTCTGTGGGATCTTGCCAGCTAAAAAGGAGGCTTTGTTTTCTCCCTTACTGACATTCCAGAAATGCTTGTCTCCTGCTGTTGATGAATAATTTTGGAGTACTATGGATCATGCTGAAGAAAATGAAATCCCTGAAGCAACCCAGAGATACTATGTGGAAAGGCCTATCTTTAGCCATCCAGTCCTTCAGGAAAGACTACACCCAAAGGACAAGGTCTCCGATTCCATTGGGGATAAGCTGAAACAGGCATTCACGTACGTTGTGCTTTAAGCTGTTTCTGTTATTGTATATTCTGTTACCAGAGAAGCAAGGACAGTGGTGTAAATGAAATCTGCCCCGTGAAATGGAGGGAAAATGAACGGTGAGCACTCCCGATTTGCAAAGCCATCACCGTGGTTCAGTCCGTGTGGACGTTTGAGAAGTCACACGATGATCATGGATTTATTGAATTTCTGCCATGCTTTCACCTGGGCAAAGGCTTCCATAAACAACCTGTTCTCGAGTTCTCGCAGCTCTGAAATGTCCCCCTCCACCTTTTGTCTCAAGGAACGCTTTGGTCTGTCTTGTTTCCTGTCTGACTCCTGCCCCGTGTAGCAACATCTTTAATCAAATCACCAACTGTGGATATGAGGAATAGAAAATGTTTTGATGAGCCGGGCATGGTGGCGCACGCCTTTAATCCCAGGGAGGGAGGCAGAGGTAGGAGGATCGCCATGAGTTCAAGGCCACCCTGAGACTGCATAGTGAATTCCAGGTCAGCCTGGACTAGAGTGAAACCCTACCTTGAAAAACAAACAAACAAACAAAGCCTTGGTAGGGGTTCACCAGAGATTTTCCTCACTTTTAAATTTTATCTCTGTCTTTGTTCTTAGATGTACACCTAAAAAAATAAGAAATATCATTTACATGTTTCTGCCCATAACGAAGTGGTTGCCGGCATATAAATTCAAGGAGTATGTGTTGGGAGACTTGGTCTCAGGCATAAGCACTGGGGTTCTTCAGCTTCCTCAAGGTTAGTAAAATGTACTTTGTTTCTCTTTCGCTTCTTGTTTCCCTTGTTACTGTCTCCTCAAAGCATTGTTTGGTTTCCTTCATCATGGTTGCAAATTAAGTTTTTATCAGATTGTTCTAGGAACCTGTACCGTTCTAAAGAGGTTCTATAGGAACTTAACTCTTCAAGGCCTTGGGGCTGAAGTAGAAAGGGCTGGTACTGTTTGGAAGATCCCTACCCTGGTTCCCCTCTTACCTTGTGCTAACTCAGGCACTCAATCAATATTTTATTGTAGTTGTTGTTAAAGTTCGTGGCTTCTCAGTAACTGAACTAACTAAAGGGGTCTGGGGGAGACTGAATTCCTTTGCAGCTCTGTGATTTTATATGTGCTATAAGAACTTAGGAAACATCAGTTTATTCATCTAAATAATGCATATTTATTATACATCTGCCTAGCCTTCCTTGTTCCCAGGAAACAAACTAGCCATCCAATCAAATTGAGACAAGAGATAAAAGCACATATATATTTTTTTATTTGTTTTTCAAGATAGGGTCTTGCTCTAGCCTAGGCTGACCTGGAATTCACTATGTAGTCTCAGGGTAGCCTTGAACTCACAGCAATCTTCCTACCTCTGCCTCTCAAGTGCTGGGATTGAAAGTGTGCACCACCATGCTCGGCTACATACACATTTTAATTATAACCATTATGAAGAAAAAGCCAGGACAGTAGATTATAATAATAGGAGCCTAAGATAAGATGAAAAGTTCTTTGAAAAGGTGGCTTTGGGCTGAGACCCGGGGTAAAGAATAAGAGGAAATGGGCTGGGGAGATAGATCAGTGGGTGAAGTGCTCGCCTCGCCTGCTTGAGGATCTGAGTTGGATCCCCAGCACAACGCTGAGCACAACTGCATGTGTCTGTAATTCCAGCGCTGGGGAGGGGAAGGAAAAACAAGATCACTGGAGCTCACTGGCTAGCCAGTCTAGCCTAACTGGTGAGCTCCAGACCAATAAGAGACCCTGTCTCAAAGAGAAATAGACAGTATGGGTTTAGTGAAAGACCTGTCAAAAATACTAATAAGGTAGAGGCTGCAGAAATGGCTCAGTGGTTGAAGTGCTCACTTGCAAAGCCTGATGGCCTGGGTTTAGTTTCCCAGAACCCACATAGAGCCAGATGCACGAAGTAGAGCATGCATCTGGAGTTCCTATGCAGTGGCTGGATGCCCTGACATGCCCTTGCTCACCTGTTCTCTTTCTCTCTCTCTCTCTCTCTCTCTCTCTCTCTCTCTCTCTCTCTCTCTCTCTCTCTCTCTCTCTCTCTCTCTCTCTCCTGGCAAATAAATACAGAATATTTTTTTAAATGAATGTGAATAGTAGAAGTAAAGGATAATACCTGAGGTCTGTCCTGTGACCTCTACACATACACATACCTCCAACACAGCAGTGAGTACACACACACACAGACACACACACACCACAAAGAAAATGAAAAGAAATTCATTTCAGGAAGAAGACCAGCATATGTGCAAGCATGAACTAAAAGAGACAGACAGACAGACAGACAGACAGACAGACAGAGAGCAGGGTGTGGCTAGAAGGGTTAAGAGGAAGGCAGTTGGGTAGGAGTATAGGGTGCAGTGGTCAGCGGGTGGTAAGAAAGGTAGAACCAGGTCTGTAGACCCTTCCCAGGCCCCTTTTAGATTTCATTGAATGCAGTGTAAAGCCTGTTGGGATGTTTATCGTGGGGACTTTCTTTGTATGAGGTCACATTGAGGTAATGTATCGGGGTCATGATACACAGATGTGGGGCGACCAGTTACAGGTGACAGTGGCCAGAATAAGCAAAGGTAATATTGTTTTGAATAGCTTGAGTCACATGATTGTAAGTCTATGTCCTTCTAGCCAGTTTTCCCAAAAATATTAGTCTATCCCTACCCCATGGACTGATACAGTTTGCCCACAGAGGAGGATACCCAGCAGATTGGGGACAGGGAAGAGAGAAATTGGGGAACTGGGGACATCAACACATTATTCACTCATTCAGCATATGTAAATATGGATAATAAAGATATAATTTATAAAAAAAGATTAACTATCTAAACATAACCACTGAAGTAATGAACCATTACCAGAAAATAAGAAAAACTTTTAAAATTATTCTCAATTTTAATAAAAAAATTACTTTAAAAATATTCAGTTTATAAGAAAAGCACTTCCACTAATGATGAATTAACTGATTTTTTTTTAATTTTCCAGACCAATTAAATCTATTAAAATCTTAACCCAGGCTTATAGTAGGGTCTGACAACCATTTTGGCACCATCATCCCTAGAAAGGATGAAATGAAAGATGAAATCAGGATAAGGAACAGACAAGGGCTCAATATCTTCAATAGGAAACCAGCTAAAGTGATCTTCGGTCAAGTTGGACACAAGTTGACAGGAAGTGTAATCGGGGAACCATGAAAGGTTACATTCATGGAGATGGGGAGTTGAGTCAGTCAGTAAAGTGCTTGTCACGAAAGTATAAGGACCTGAGTTCAATCCCCAGAAGCCGTGTACCTGTAATGTAATGTACCTGAAATCCCAGCACTGAGCAGGTGGAGACAGGAGACTCACTTGGTGCTTGCTACCTGATCTCATCAAATCAGTATGGGTTCAGAAAGACCCTGTCTCCAAAAAATAAAGTGGACAGAATATGAGGAAGATACCAGACATTGACATTTAATCCACACACACACGTGCATGCATACCTGAACACACACATGCACATACATACACACAAAGTTACACCGGAAGAAATCCTCAAGATGTTGTTTGTAAGCCTGAGGACCTGAGTTCAGTCCCCCGAACCTATGTAAATAATCCAGGTGTGGTGGCTCACTTCTAATCCCAGAACCAGGGAGACAGAGACAAGGGGATCATCAGGGCTCATTGGCCAGCCAGCCTGGCCTAATTGGCAAGCTCCAGATCATGAGGGATTCTGTCTCCCAAAGAAGTGCTCAGTGTTTCTGAGGATGACACCCAAGGTTGTTCTCTGGCCTCCACAGGTGCTGCCTGGGCCAGTAGAATGAAAAGAGAATTTCCCCGGAGGCCCTACACTTCTCTTGCTGCTACAAACAAGACTGTGCGTGTATGACTTTACGTGGGTGCTGGGGAATAGAACCCAGGCAAATATGCTTTACAAGCAAGGAACTTTAACTGCTGAGCCATCATCTCCTCACCCCCATGAACTGCCCTTCCAAAGCCTTTAGAGTAAAATTTAAAGCCTTAGCACTTGAGAGTCATATCCTGGAAGGAAACCAGGCCAGGCTCACTTGAAGATACCTGTCTAGGAAGACTGCCTGTAGAGTGAGCATAGGCCCGGTAGAGTGGACCTTCTGGTGGGGGACCAGGGCTGCCATCATACTGTGAACCAGTATGGAGTTACTCATAGCAGAGGGGCCTCCAGAGAAACACCCCATCAGAGGGAGTCAGCACTCTGCATGCACATACCTACATCTGCACCCACCAAGATGACTTCTCCTGTTCTTACCTAACATACGACAGAATAAAACAGAGAAACTGCCCCCACTGGAATCATGAGATGGCAAGGTGAACTTCCCCAGCCTGGACTGTGTAGGCATGAGACTGCACATAAGCCTGGGGTCGAAGGGCAGGCAGGTTAGACCCAGTTTACATTAACACAGGCCTCACTGCTCATCAGAGACCTGGGATGAAAACGCACAGAGCCTGCTGATTGCTAACCACCTCCCTATCTACTTTCTCTCCCACAGGCTTAGCCTTCGCCATGCTAGCTGCTGTGCCTCCGGTCTTTGGCCTGTACTCTTCATTTTACCCCGTTATCATGTATTGTTTTTTTGGAACCTCCAGACACATATCTATAGGTAAAAGTATATGTTTGATCTTCTCAGGTCTTTTCTTTTTTTACTTCTAAACTGTGCGACACATCAAAGAAATACAGTCACACCTGCTTAATAACACTTTCATGATTGGGCAATGAGTGCCTTCAGTGTCTTCTCTTCTTGGGGATGTAGATCAGTGGTTAAAGCGTTGTGAAACCCTGGCTTCAGCCCCAGGACTGGGGAAAAGATTGTATGGGCTGAGCATGGTGGTACACACCTCTAATCCAAGCACTTGGGAGGCAGAGGTAGGAGGATTACTGTGAGTTCAAAGCAGCTGGGAACCGACCTCAAGAAAAAGACAACAAAAAATAATTGTATGTGTATACACACATATTCTTCTAAAAATATTAGCTCTCTTATAATCTTAGGATAATCAAAAGGGATAATTTTTTTATATCTGAGAGCAATTGTTGAGGGCTGTAAAATGAGATGAATGCTTTTTTTTTCCCAACACAATTCGCAGGTGCCTGATTTCCTTTATTTTAGTGGTGGTATTTCAAGTTCCTACTTACTCTGCATGTATAACATTTTCATCATACTGTAGGGTCCTAATTACATGATGGTTTCTTTTTAGTGTATTTAAGATAGATGTATGTGAATTTCATAATAGATTTGAAGCTCTTTTGTGTGTTGGCAAACATACTATATCTATTGCTTGGTAACTAATGCCCCTAAGATTTAGAAGCTCATACATTATTTTTAAAAAATAAGTTTAATAGTCGGGTATGATGGCACAGCTGGAGATGCATGCGTTTAAGCCCTCACTCAGGTGGCAGAAGTAGGAGAACCGCAATGAGTTCAAGTCCAGTCTGGGACTACAGAGTGAGTTCCAGGTCAGCCTGGGCTAAAGTGAGACCCTACCCACCATGACTCAGGGAACTAAGTAGAAGAGGGGGCAGAAAGATTGTAAGAGCCGTGGTGGGGGAGAATTCCCAGAGACATTGATCCCCTCAGTAACAACATACAAAGGGGGTGGAACCAGGTTGACTCCTAGGCTATCCATAACCCCCTGCCCCATGGACTGATCCAGATTACCCACGGAAGAGGATATCCAGCTGATTGGGGACAGGGAGGAGGGAAATTGGGGAAATGGGGATATCAATTCATTATTTGCTCACTCAATGTATCTATTTATGGACAATAAAAAATAATAAATAAATAAATAAGTTTAACAATGAAATTCTCTCATGCCTATTATAATAGCTACCAAGAAAAGTACCAAAAAGTGACACCAAGTGCTCCAAGGATGTAAAGAAATTGCAACCAGTGTACTTGTAAAATGGAATAGCCTCAAATTTTAATAAAACAGAAAGAAAAAGTTTTAGGATCTATTGTGACTATTGTTAATAATATATTTACACCTAAAAATTACCAAGACAAGGCTGGAGAGATTTCTCAGTGGTTAAGACACTTGCCTGAAAAACCTTATGACCCAGGGTTCAAGTCCCTAGTATCCACATAAAGCCAGATGCACAAAGTGGCACGTGCATCTGGAGTTCATTTGCAGTGGCTAGAGGCCCTGGTGTGCCCATTTTCTCTTTCTCTCTCTCTCTCTCTCTCTCCATTTGCAAGTAAATAAATAAATATTTTTAAAACTTATTAAGATATTATTTTCACACATTCACAAAAACTCTGTAAAGTAAGTCAAATGTTAATTAGCTTGATTTAGACACTCCAGAATACATATCCAAATCAAACCATCATGTATATCACAAATATGTACAATTTTATTGGTCAGTTAAATTAGAGCATTATAATTAAAAAGTAAAGGGCTGGAGAGATAACTCAGTGGTTAAAAGCACTTGCTCGCAAAGCCTGCTGGCCCAGATTTGATTCCCCAGTACCCATGTAAAGCAAGATGCACAAGGTAATGCATGCATTTGGAGTTTGTTTGCAGTAGCAAGAGGCCCTGGCATGCCCATTCTTTCTCTCTCTCTCTCTCTCTATCTCTCTCTCTCTTTCTCTCATTCTCTCCTTGAAAATGAATTTTTTAATTTAATTTAATTTAATTTTATATTCTATTTATTCATTCTCAAGCAGATATATATATATATATATATATAGGAGAGAGAGAGAGAGAGAGAATACCAGGGCCACCACCTTGTGGGTCTGGCCTACATGGGTCCTGGGGAATCGAACCCGGGGCCCCAGGCACTGGAGGCAAGTGCCCCAACCGCTGAGCCATCTCTCTAGCCAGAAAATCAATTTTTTAAAAAATAAAAACTAAAAATAAAGTTGTAAGCCACTGTAGAGAAAATTTAATTTAAAACATAAGAGCTGGGTGTGGTGGTACACATCTTTAATCCCAGTACTCTGGAGGCAAAGTACAGGAGTTCAAGGGCAACATGAGACTACATAGAAAATTACAGGTCAGCCTGGGCTACATTGAAACCCTACCTCAAAACAAACAAAAAAATAGGAAGCATACAAGAAAAGTCATTTATTATCCCTCACAGTTCTTAAGGATCAGGATTTCAGAATGGCTTACCTGGGCATTTCTTCCTCTCTCCTTTCTTCATCCAGTTTTCTCCTCTCTTCCCATGTAGTCCCAGAAGTTCTCCGCATGGCCTCGCTGGAGCTTTCTCCGCATGGCTCAGGCTCCGTGGAAGCTACATCATTCACAAGTCACAGGGGTTCACTGCTGTGCATTCTGTAAATCACAAGGTCACCCAGATTCAAGGACAGAGGAACTGGATCTCCAGCTCTTGATGGGGAAATGTCAAGTTGTTAGAAGAGTGCCAGAGAGGGAGGGCACTGTTGTGGTCAGGCTTGGAAGACAGTCTGTACGCACACTCGTTGCTCAGACACCTGAGGCAGGACGCTCTCAGAGGCCAGAGATGGGGGGTGATGAGTCGACCGCATCAGTTTCTCTTGCACACTGGTGGCCGCCACAGCAGACACACCCTTGAACACGGACCATTCTTGCTGTCACATGAGACACGGTGTCATTTCCTGGAGCCCTGAATACAGCATCGTGCATGCTTCATCATTTCAGGTCCTTTCGCTGTGATCAGCCTGATGATTGGGGGTGTGGCTGTGCGATTAGTACCAGATGACATCGTCATTCCGGGGGGAGTCAATGCGACCAATGGGACGGAAGCCAGAGATGCCTTGAGAGTGAAGGTCGCCATGTCTGTGACCTTACTTTCAGGAATCATTCAGGTGAGGCTCCAGTACAGTTTCTTCATGAATGGGATATGCAGTGGTCATCCTCTTGGCTGATCTTACTACAGGGTGGGCAGGCAGCTAGCAAAACTCCAGAGTTTAGGAACACCAGCCCAGCTGCATGCCTTCTTTTCAGCTAGGACCAAGCTTCAGATGGGTGTTTTAGAGATCCCCAGAGCAAGCCACGTTTACAGTGGCATGATTGTCAGCACTGGGAGGAGAGCATCCTTAGCCTCTTGCTCATGCGGCAGGGTCTGTGTGACTGAGCACACCCGGCTCCACGGGACAGTGAGGGTGTGCGTGTGGCCAGTGACTGGCATTACCTGCTGTTCATAGAAGTCTCTAGTGTTGGCTTGTGGCCCAGAAAGAACTTTTATATGTCATCTGTTGATTGTAACTTCCTAACCTATCATGTGATTTGTCTGTTTCTTTGTCATTAAAAAAAAATAGTTTTGCCTAGGTGTCTGCAGATTTGGATTTGTGGCCATATACCTCACAGAGCCTCTGGTCCGAGGGTTCACCACTGCAGCCGCCGTGCATGTCTTCACCTCCATGTTAAAATACCTGTTCGGGGTTAAAACAAAGCGGTACAGTGGGATCTTTTCAGTGGTGTATGTAAGTAAGCAACTCTTGACTTCTGGTCCTGGCTTTGTCTTCTTTACTCTCCCCTTCACTTCTGTATCTCTACCACTTCCCAGGCATCAGGTAGTCTTTCTTATTCTAAAGCTTTCTGAGAAGAGTGTCTCAGAGAGAACACCCTGAAATTCCGTATCTTACCTGCTTCAGAAGGAATTTGTTAGGTCTTTATTTGGTGATCACAATGTCACTCAATTAGATGAAGAGATAGGTTATTTTGTAAAACTAAATTGTATTCTTTTTTGGACTCAAATAATTTAAAGACATAGTATGAAAACACATCATTCTCAAAAATTGCTAATTCAAGCAGGCAAAAAAATATATATGTAAAGCTACCGAAGAATTGACTAACATAATTAACCAGTTTAATATAATAAAGTTTATATAGGCGTGCTCAACTCAGAGAAAATAAAAATTACTTGCAAGTACATAGGAAAAACAGTGATTACTGGTTCAGTTGAAATAATGAAATGAAACCGATCACTAATTCTAAAAGTTTAGAATTGTTCACATATTGCAGTTGAACTAGAAATCTATACCAATATAGTTTCCAACCTTATTCCTTTGTTTAGAAGCCAAAATGCATTTCTAAATAGTCCCTGAATACAGAAGAAATTAGGAAATAACTAGAACCAATTGAAAGTGCAATGCTTCATATCTGAGCTCCACATCTGCTGCTAAAGCCTTTGCAGGTATTTTTCTGCCAGACACCATGCTAGGTACTGAGATGGAGAGATGCATGGGGCAGACACAGCCTTGAAGCTTCCAGTCCAGTGGGAAGATAAATTGTACAAACATTAATTACACGTTAAGTGCTATGAGGAAAAGGAATAGGGTGCTCTGAAAGCCCACCAGGGAGACCTTTGGGTTAGGATCTAGGAAAGTCATTCTGAGGAAGTAACATTTAAATGTGAGTCCTTGATGAGACTGGAATCAAACTGTAAGAAGAATCCATAAATTATTAGTTTCCCATGATAGATGGAACTATATCTTGTACTATGAGACACCTCAAAATGACTTGCCACAAAGAAAATGCATCAGACACCTGTGTCTGCTCTAGGCTGTGTGGCCTGCACCTGGTGGGGAGTCTGCTTTGTTAATGAGAACTGAGTATGAGGTATCCCCTAGCTCTATCGGGCTTTTCTGGGCTTCAAAGCCCACCTGGCTTCTCTTTCATCTGCTAAGGACAATTTTGAATGCAAGCTCTCAAATGTGCTTCTGTGTATTTACCCCCTAATGTTTTCTGGGGTCAACTCTCGATTCTTTCCTCATCTCAGGGTGATTTTACTGAATTTCATAATCCTACTTTGAGACACCAGCATATCAAAAACACTATAAATCTGGAGTGGTAGATAGTGCCTATAATTTTAGCACTCCCCAGAGGATCCCAAGTTCAAGGTTAGACTGGACTGTATAGTGAGACCCTATATCAAAAAAGTAAGATAAAATAACTCACACGCCTTTAATCCCAGCACTTAGGAGGCAGAGGTAGAATAGCTGTGAGTTTGAGGCCAGCCTGAGACTGCATAGTGAATTTCAGGTCAGCCTAGGCTAGAGAGAGACCTTGCCTTGAAAAACCAAAAATAAATAAATATAAATAAAATAACTATATTAATAGATGAGAAATGCAATAATAAAACAGGTTAAAATGCCTTTCTGTGGACACTGAAAAGAGGAAAAACTTCAGCTTGAAACCGTGTGTGTGTGTGTGTGTGTGTGTGTGTGTGTGTACTGAGGATTGAACCCAAGGAGGATTTAAACATGCTAAAAACAATATCACTGAGCTACATGCACCCTAGCTCCCCACCCCACACACATGTCTCTTTAGTTTGAGTCTATCTGAATTTTTAGAGAGTTTTTTTATTGTGGTAAAACATATATAATAAAATTTATCACATTGCACACATTACCTTTAAGTGGAATTAAGTACATTTACTCTGCTGTGTACCCCAAACAGAAGTTCCACACCATCCAGGAGTCTCCCTGCTCCCTGCAGTCAACCCTGGCAGCCTCTGTCCTGCCGTCCATCTCTGCCTTGCCTGATCCAGGTTCCTCAGATGTGCTGAACATCCGGTGCCAGGGCTGTTCTCGATGTAAACACCCAGTGTTCACTGTGTTACAGAGTACAGTTGCTGTGTTGCAGAATGTTAAAAACCTCAACGTGTGTTCCCTAGGCGTCGGGCTGATGGTTTTTGGTTTGCTGTTGGGTGGAAAGGAGTTTAATGAAAGATTTAAAGAAAAATTGCCAGCACCCATTCCTCTCGAGTTCTTTGCGGTAAGTCCATGCAAGGTCCTGGGGGACCCTTAAGGGGCGGAAGAGCAATGGGGAGTGAGAGGATCATTTTGCCTTCAGTGCTGCCAAAAGAGCAAAGAAGTAAAAAATAAAAATGTATTAAAATATAGGCATAGATGAGTTTTAAAATACAAGTGAAGGGCTGGAGAGATGGGTCAGTGGTTAAGGCACTTGCCTGCAAAACCTAATGACCTAGGTTCAATTCCTCAGTAACCCATGGAAAGCCAGATGCACAAAGTAGCGCATGCGCCTGGAGTTCATTAGCAGCCCTGACACACCCATTCTCTCTATCTGTTTCTTTTCTATCTGCCTCTGCTTGCAAATGCATAAAAATACAAGTTTAAAAAATACAGGTTTAAAAAAATACAAGTCAAGACTATACATGCAGATTTTAATATTACTTATGTCTGACTAATGGGATTTTGGAGGATTTTTTTCCTCAAATTTTTGTTTGATAATTTAATAATTTTGTTTAAAAAAATAAAAACAGGGCTGAAGAGATGGCTTAGCGATTAAGGCATTTGCCTGCAATGCAGAAGAACCAGAGTTCGATTCCCCAGTGCCCATATACAGCCAGATGAACAAGAGGGTGCATGTGTCTGAAGCTCATTTGCAGTGGCTTGGAGGCCCTGGTGTGTCCATATACTCTGTCTGCCTCTCTGTCTCTGTCTCTGTCTGTCTCTCTCTCTCTCTCTCTCTAATAAATAAATAAAATATTTTTAAAAAAATAAAAATAAAAACATTGCCAGCCATCAGGAGGCAGAGGTAGGAGGATCACCATGAGTTCAAGACCAACCTGCAACTACAGAGTGAGTTCCAGGTCAGCCTGGATTGGACTGAGACCCTACCTCGAAAACCAGTAAACACACACGCCTTTAATCTCAGCACTCAGGAGGCAGAGGTAGGAGTTCGAGGCCACCCTGAGACTCCATAGTGAATTCCAGGTCAGCCTGGGTTAGAGCGAAACCCTACCTCGAAAAACAACTTATCTTAGAGGTCTCCTGCATTGGCCACCCCTGAGAGACTGGTCCTCTCCCTGGCCATCCCTCATTCCTTTTCTCCTGGAAAACCCATTCAGAAACCACCAGAAGCAATAGTTACTCAGGATGAAGCAAGATGCTAGCTCACCTTCTGTTCCATTTTTCTGCTTCTAGCTCACAGGGGGGTGTGCTTTGTGCCTCAAGTGACCCTAGATTCTGACCACCCCAGGGTGGCCCTGGAGACATCAGTCTGGCTGACAGGATGTCTACTCTGGGCCTGGATAAGGTGTCTCAGGAGGCTTCTCTCCATGTTCATTCTGCTGTCCTAGGAATAGGATTCTAAAGCAAAATGTGGTCCTCAGGATCATAAGCTGTTGCTGATATCCTCACCATCCACAGATAAAGAGTATTTGCTCATGGTGTCTTGGCCTAGATTCCTTCTGTCTACCCCAAAATCAAGGTCAAACCCCAAGAGACTTTATGGCCTCTGTCTGCTGCAGTCAACTAGCCATGTACCCGAGAAGACAGCAGCAGAGCAGAGGAAAGCACACGTTGCCAGGCGGCAAGGTGCAGCGCCCATTTGAGTTATGGAGGGTAGGGTCGCAGAGCAGTCAGAATGGCTGAGGCTTTAGTAGGTCTCCTGCGTAAGTCTTACATTAAATGTGAGAACAGATTTGGCTTGGCTCACGAATTGTTTGAACCTTATTTCAATGACATGCAAGGACTCAACTCTGAAGATGCTCTCGGGTTTGTGTTTGTTTTAGGTGGTAATGGGAACTGGCATCTCAGCTGGATTTAACTTGCAAGAATCATACAATGTGGATGTCGTTGGAACTCTTCCTCTGGGGTAGGAAAACAATTTATTCTAAGAAACAGTGTGACTTGATGACTAATGGATCTGTTGTTTTTAATCCCTACTATAGTACTTTTGGAATGGAAATGATATTTTCTACAAATTAGGTAGCAAAGGATTTTAGAGGCTTAAAGTGTG
>PVHP010025535.1:0-25441 GCA_004024765.1 Zapus hudsonius | reverse complement strand
GACCCCTAAGCTCGCAACATTAAAGCAGCCTTATTACTCACCCACCACGACTCAGGGAACTGAGCGGAAGAGGGGGCGGAAAGATTGTGAGAGCCGTGGTGGGGGAGACTGTCCGGAGGCATGGCACCCATCAGTAACAACACACTTGGGCCAGGAAGACCGGGATGAGTACTAGGATATACAGGATCCCTTGCCACAAGGACTAATAGAGACAGCCCACGGAGGAGGATATACAACTGATCGGGGATGGGGAGGGGGGGAATTGGGGAATTCGGGATAACAGCGCATGGTTTGCCCACTAAATAATGTAACTCATTATGGATAATAAATATATATTTAAATAAATGTTTATAAGGCATGTAGTAGGTGCTTAATGTGTAACATCATTACAATTTTATGACTATTTCTGCAACTATTATAAAACATTATTTCTGTGTTTTTGTTAAAATCTTTGTTTGTTTGTCTGTTGAGGTAGTGTCTCAATATAGCCTAGGTTGACCTGGATGAAATTCACTATGTAGTCTCAGGATGGCCTCGAACTCACGGTCAGTCCCCTTACATCTGCCTCCTAATGCTGGGATTAAAGGTGAGCACCACTACGCCCGGCCTTAAAATCTTCTTAAGAAAAACCTTTTTAAAACCTTGTCAATTATATTATAAAGTGAATTATCTCTGTAATGTGAGAACACTGTGCTTCATAATATTTTTTATAGTTTCACCACATACAGCCTCTAGTATCAAACAGAATCACCTAAATCTGGTGTCAAACAGCTTTTACTGATTTTATTGTATTTTTCAATAGATGGATAGTACAAATAAAGCGGAAATAATTTTGGTAACATGAGAAGCCCAAACCTGGAAGAGAGTATGGGTACTGGATGCTGGACGAATTCAGAGGAAGATTTGATCAATGAAGATGTAGATAACTGAATCCTACCTAGAGAATCCTGGACAAAGTCTTCCCGTTAGCTAGTGGCTCTCTCTAAACAACACCTTCAGGTAGAATTGTGGGGACGAGGTGTTGGCATAAAGCAAAAGTCTATCTTCTCTGAATGTTCATTCATTTATTGCTGTTATTATTTTTGCTTTTTGAGGTAGGGTCTCACTCTTAACCATTCTGATGCGGAATTCAACTCTGTTGCCTGTGCTGACCTTGAACTCATGGTGATCCTTCTTCCTCAGCTTCCTGAGTGCTGGGATTAAAGGCATTTATCACCATGCTAGTTTAGAATGTTTTTATTTTATCTGTAAAAAAACAAAGGCCTGAGGGGTAAACATCTTTAGAATTAATCTTATGAATATGCTAATGATCAGCAATGTACTCCAGATACTAATGGGTCTCTTCATTCAGGGAATGGCAATATTAGGAAAACTGATTGGCGTGGGAATGGTTTATCAAGCATCACCTCGGGGGCTGATTAGAGAGTAGTTGAAGCCATCTAACCACAGTTGAAGAGTTCCTGTTGTAGTTTCTCAAGGCTGGTTAATGAGAAAGCACGTGATTACCATTTCCTGAGTGGGAAGTGCTGAGTTAGGGAGGAAGTAGGAGAGGCTCAGCTTCATTTTGACCCTGAGTGGAGAGAACTGGAAGGGTTTGGCATTTACATGCCCAGTTCCCCTTTATAAAATGTCAATATGATTGTGCTGAACAGCCCTCCTTAATCCTCTTTAAGGGGGCAAGTGAATGAGAGTTAATGAGTAGCTTCAATTCTGCTCATTTTTTTTTCACATTAAAATTTTTTTTTGAGAGAGAGAGAGCGAGAGAGGGAGAGATAGAGAAGGAGAGAGACTCAGGGCTACCTGCCACTGTAAACAAACTATAGACACATAAGCCATGCTGTGCATCTGGCTTTATGTGGGTACTGGGGAATCGAACCTAGGCTGTTAGGGTTTGTAAGCAAGAGACTTAATGACTGAGCCATCTCTCCAGCCCTTCAATATTCTTAATACAGTTTCATATGTAGTTGTAATCTTTATTTATTTATTTATTTTTGGTTTTTCGAGGTAGGGACTCGCTGTAGCCCAGGCTGACCTGGAATTCGCTATATAGTCTCAGGGTGGCCTTGAACTCATGGTGATCCTCAGACCTCTGCCTCCTGAGTGCTGGGTTCACCACCACGCCCAGCACTGTAGTTGTAATCTTGTTATGTGCTCATTAAACCTTTAAAAAAAGATCTAAGTATTGCTCCTATACAAGTGTTTTGCCAGCGTTTAAAAAAAAAACAGCTTTCAGGAAATCTAATTAATGACCCAGCAATATTAGGATCAGAAGTTCTTCTATGGGTATGGAGTCATTGGGAGCCCTGAGGGGTTTCTCCTGGTTCTGCCATGATCTGGATTTATTTATTTGTTTATTTATTTATTTATTTATTTATTTTTGAGGTAGGGCCTGGTCTCAGGCTGACCTGGAACTCACTCTGTAGCACCAGGCTGATTTTGAACTCAGAGATCCTCCTACCTCTGCCTCCCCAGTGCTGGTATTAAAGGTGTGTGCCACCACACTGGCCATGTTCTGGACTTTTAGAAGATTTATTTGATGTTGAAATTATGCTTGGAATATTATTTTACAGCACTCTCCATTACTACATAGTGTCTGCCTTTCTGGGCCTTGTTTATGAAATGGAAGCTTTTACTTCCTTAATGTCTTGTCTCTGAGTAAGATGATTGTTTTATTTTTATTTTGTTTTTTTTTCCTATTTTCCAGGACAATAAAGTCTGCTTCTTGTTTGCAGATACTTGAAAAGTGATGGTTTATCTAAAAATATTCACAAAGAAGAGAAAAAAAATTGTTTACTTCTAGCATACAAAGTCTGTGACATTCTCTGAACATTTCTGCTAATCAGATGTTCCTTTATTATTTATTTGAGGGAGAGAGAGGCAGACAAAAAGAGAATGAAGCGAGTGCACCAGGGCCTTCTGCCACTGCAAATAAACTCCAGATGCATGCACCACTTTGTGCATCTGGATTTATGGGGGGGGGGGTACTGGGGAATCGATGGCAGGCTTGGCAAGCAAGTCTTTACCGTTGAGCCATCTCTCCAGCCCAACTAGATGTTCTTCAAGGCCCCACACTATGTCCTACTGTTGCTACCTTATTTCTTTAACCTATTTTGGACTGGAGTGTCCTGGACTCAAGATTACATGGGTTCAAAACCTAGCTTACTGGTTCTCTAGCTGTAGTTTGCGGTGAGTTTCATTACTTGTAAAATGGGGGTTAAAATTAGCACTCACAAACAGGCCTGGTGGCGCATGCTTTTAATCCCAGTACTCTGGAGGCAGAGGTAGGAGGATCTCCAGGAGTTTGAAGCCAGCCTGGGACTACACAATGAGTTTCCAGGTCAGCCAGGGCTAAAGTAAGAGCCTCCCTTGCAAAAACCAACCAAACAAATATTACTTAACTCACAGGATGGACGAGAGGACTTAGTACCATAGTTTAAGCTATTATTTTCTTTAATAATAGAAACTTTTTTTACCAGCTATTTACAATATGCTAGGCATTAGTTGGGAAATTCATGAATTCAACTTCCTCTGAGGCAAAGACCCTAGTTTTATTTATTTATTATTTTTTTCGAGGTGGAGTCTCGCTCTAGCCCAGGCTGGCCTCAAAGTCACAGTGATCCTGTCTCCCAAGCACTGGGACTAAAGGCTTGCACTCCAGGCCTGTATTTAATCATATAAATTATTTAATTATCTAAAAAAGACATCTAAAAGGGTCTTTAAAGATCACACAGCTCAAGCTCGTCTCTAAAGTTAGCGCTCCCCCACTTTCAGATCATCATGTTTCAGGGTTTCCCAATGTTGTTATATGACTGATTAAAAAAAAAAAACAAAACAGAGTTAAATGAGGAAAGGTTAAAAAACTCGAGAACTCTGCGAGGGAGTCAAACGACTTATCTGTTTACTATAAAGAACGGAAGTGGAGGATTGGCCAAGGTTGCGGAGTGATCTTTAGCACACGACTTCGTTTCTGGATCCTAACTTATCCACGCAGAAGTGAGGCCGGGGATCAAGTCCCTCAGGCCCACCGGCTCCCGGACGCCAGGCTCGCCGGGAGCCAGAACCGATCTGCACAGCGAGGAGGGACGGAGCCACGTGACGCAGCAGGGAGGAGGGCGTGGCCAAGAGCCGATTGGAAGGTCCAGGGGGCGGGGCCCGCGCTGACAGCCCCGGGGAGGGGAGGAGCCAGGGCGGCTGCGCGGCTGGCGTCTCCGCCCCTGCGCCGGGTGGGCGTGGCCACGGGCGTGCCGACGCCGCGTGACGCCATAAGAGGCGGGGCCCCGCTCGCGGAGTGCGGGCGCGTCGGCCAGTCGCTGCTGGGGACTCGGGCTGCGCGGTCGCCGCTCGTGCGTTCTCTCGCCGCTTGGCTGTCAGCGTCCGTCCGGTCCCTTCCCGGAGCCCGCGTGTGTGTGCGCGCGCGCGCGTGGGAGCGGGGTCGGGCTGCGTCTCGCCGCTGCTCTTTTCCTCTCCATCCCCGGGGAGGGGGGCATTTCCCACGCCGGTCTCCCCGGCGCCCGCGCCCTGGGGACGGGGCGCTAGCGGGGTCGGGTACGGAGGGAAGCGTCCTCTTTTGCTTTTTTTTTTTTAAAAAAAATTCCTCGGTTATTTAATTTTTTGTCTTGGGATCAGTGCCTCCAGCAGGGCTAGTTCCCCCCGGTCCCCGAGTTTACAGCTTCCCCTTCTCGCCAGTCCCGCCCCGGGGTCCCGGAGGGTGGGAAAGCCTGGTCCCCGCCCTGCCCGAGCCGCACCTGCCTCAATATGCACGGGGGCCACGACCCTCCTGTCTTTATAAAAGATATTAAGGCCGGACTGAAAAACTTAAATGTCGTCTTTATTGTGCTGGAGATAGGTAAGTGGGTCCGCGCCCCGGGGCCCCTGCCCGCCCGCTCCCCCACGTGCTTCCAGCCGCCTCCGTGGACTCCCCACCTCCGCCCGGTGACACTCACCCCTCCCTCCCTCCCTTCCATCTTTCCATCTTCACAGGACGCGTGACCAAAACCAAAGACGGCCACGAAGTGAGATCGTGCAAAGTAGCAGATAGGACGGGCAGCATCACGATTTCCGTGTGGGATGAGATCGGAGCCCTTATCCAGACAGGGGATATTATTCGGTTGACCCGAGGGTAGGTGTGCACACCCCGGGGTGGGGTGGGGTGGCTGGGGTGGCTTGTGACAGTGCAGAAGCGGCGGGATTGGCTGGCAGGGAATCCTGCGAAGTTCTGAAGTTCCATGCCCTTTGTGGGCCACTCCCCCTCTCCGGTGGGCAGAGGTGAGGTGTAGAAGGCCTCCAGTTTAAAAGAAAGGCTATTTCAGGCAGGACATTTACCTCCCCCCCCACAATTTAAAGATTGGATTTATTTTTATTTTTATTTATTTATTTTTTCAAGGTAGGGGTTCACTCTAGCTAGATCAGGCTGATCTGGTACTTTGTAGTTCCAGGCTGGCCTTGAAACGCACAACAATTTACCTCAACCTCCCAAGTGCTGACATGATAGGTGTGTGCCTTTATGCTTTTAAATACGGCTCTGGGAATACATATTATTGTTTTAATAGGTAATATATTATGTTCAATTATTTTCCACCTACTTTTTTAATGTTTTGTTTTTTGTTAATATTTTATTTATTAATTTTCAAGCAGAGAGATAGAGAGCGAGAGCGAGAACACCAGGGCCACCACCTTGTGGGTCTGGCATATGTGGGTCCTGGGGAATTGAACCCGGGGCCTTAGGCACTAGAGGCAAGTGCCTTAACCGCTGAGCCATCTCCCCAGCCCCCACCTCCTTTTTTTAGTGACTTGAAATCCTTATTGAGGTCATGTGCCTATAAGGAAATTTAGCATTTTGTTTTGCGAATTTTTTGAGATAAGGTCGCCTGTATCTGTTGCTAGCCTCCACCTCTCTGTGTGGCCCACGACGACCTTGCCCTCCCAGGTGCTGGCATTCCTGGTGCTCTCCGTAATGGGACCCAGGTCTTCCTGCATGCTTTGCAAGCAATCGGCCAACTGAACTACATCAAACAAATTTAGTTTTTCCCGTGGTCAAAATTTTACCTGGAAAAAGTTAACTGTATCTAGAAGAAGACTAGCAATAATTTCTTCTGTTTTCTAGAAAGTTAGAACGTTGTTGCAAGAAAGTGCAATAATTCACATAAATCGTTTGGCAAGATGCTGTCCCTTCTGCCTCCATTCAGAAGATGCAGCTGGCAGATTGGTGGCTTTAAAAGCAGTTAGCATCGGTTTTGATAGACTTCAGGTTTTTTTTTTTTTTTTAAACAAGTCTTTGTATTAGGAAAATGCCAATAAAGGATCTTTTTTTTTTTATATTTTATTTATTCATTTTCAAGCAGAGAGATAGATAGATAGATAGATAGATAAAGTGAAAGCACCAGGGCCACCACCTTGTGGGTCTGGCTTATGTGGGTCCTGGGGAATTGAACCCAGGGCCTTAGGCACTGGAGGCAAGTGCCTTAACCGCTGAGCCAGCTCTCCAGCCCAAGGATCTTGAAAATAGAATCTGGAACTTTCTGTGATGAGTTGAATTGTAACAGTTTTATCAGTAACTGCAGGAAAAGCCAAGAAAGGTTACTGTTGATCTAATAGAATCTCAGAGAAGTAGTGGAGTGCTCTGAGCAGAAGCTCTGGTATTGGCTTACAAGTCTTACCACATCTTCAGGAAGTGAGGTAGAGTCTGTGTCATCCAAGTAGGAAGTGAGAATCAGGACTTGGGCATTTTATTCTTACACACTGACTCATTGCAACACTAATTTTTAGCTTACAAAAGAATTCCTACTTTAGGAGGGTATGAGGAATACTAGCATAATTGAAATTTTTTTCCTCCCCAAACATCTTTCATGCAGTGATGAAAAGTATTTTATATGCTGAGAACTATATCTCATTTCCAGATGATTTCCTGTTCTGTAGTCCCAGTTGTAGGTGTTCCCATGAAGAACTGATCAAAAAGTTAAACTCAGTAGCTATAATTTTTAAGGGGCACAACTCCCAAGGATATCAATTTAAAGGAAAATTCAAAATTTAAGCTCACTTTCTTGAGAAGGCATTCCACCTCATACTTTAGCATTTTATTTGCAGGCAGAGAACGAGAACTGGCTCACTAGGGCCTAGTGCCATAGCAGACAAACTCCAGGAGGCCATCAGGCTTTGTAAGCAAGTGTCTTTAACTCCTGAGCTGTCTCTCCAGTCTCAACATCTTTTATTTTATTTTATTTTATTTTATTTTTGTAGCTCTACTTGGCTTCAGTTTTCTCTATACCACCACACCTGGCCTTGCAAAAAGCCTTTTTCTAAAGTTCAAGGTGTGACCCTGTCATTCTGTCTACTTGGGAGGTTGAGGCAGGAGGATTGCAAGTTTGAAGGCTGCCTGGGCAACTGAGAGAGAGTTTGTCTCAAAATAAAAAGTGAAAAAAGGGGCTGGAGAGATGCTTAGCAGTTAAGGCCTTTATCTACAAAGCAGGAGGAACCAAGTTCAATTCCCCAGTACCCACGTAAAGCCAGATGCACAAGGTGGCACATGTGTCTGGAGTTCATTTGCAGTGGCTGGAGGCCCTGGAGCGCCTATTCTCTCTCTCTGTCTGCCTCTCTCACTTTCTCTCAAAATAAATAAAAATATTTTTTTAAAGTAAAAAAAGAGAGCTGGGAATGTAGTTCAGGTGGTTCCTAGCTGATGCAAGGCCCTGGGTTTAATCCCCCAGCACTGTTTAAATTATTTTCTAGGGCTATCTGTTAGATATATTGTCATAATTTGGCAGTAGAGTTTTCTTTATATTATTCCTTAGGGAGTCATACTTGGACTTACTGAATTGATTTACTGTGGTAGGCAGGGCTTGATTTCCATTTCACCCCAGCACAAAAGCATGCAGTAGAGTAAATCGTGCCTACTTCTGAAGACCCAATCTTTATTTTCCCCTAGATATGCATCCATGTGGAAAGGATGTCTGACACTTTATACTGGAAGGGGTGGTGAACTTCAAAAAATTGGAGAGTAAGTATTAAAGTGCATTTCACGTAATTGAACGAATTGCCAATAATGCTTACATGGTTATTGGTAAGTATAAACAGGTAAATGCTGATAGCTTTGTATTAGATAGAGTTACCAGCTTACCTACTAGCAAGTCTTGTTTTCTGAGTTTGAGAAATGAGTTCTTGCACAGCGGTAAGAAGCAGCAGTTAAGACAAAGCCCCAGTGGGATCATTTCTGTAGGCCTTAGAAAAATGCATCTTTCTGGTGTCATTTGAAGTAAATTATAGGAACTTAGGCACAAGCTTAAAGCCATAAGTTTAAACTTTCTTTTTCTCTGTCGGGATGAATTTGCAGTCTAGTTAAAAGGACTTGGAACAGTAAAAAATGAGGGAAGTGCATTCTAGTCTAGGTACAGCCAGGTTGCACCCTGACCTGGAGGGACCATCTTCTGTTGGCCTCACATTTATTTGGGTCACACACATATGTATGGTAAAGGCAGTAAGCCAAAAAATCATTGGTCCATTCTATTTGGTTAAAGCATAGATATCTGCTTAATGTTCATCAAATTGGAAAATATTTAAAAAGAAGTCAAAAATGGCTCTTAAAAAAACCTGAGAAGGAGGTGTTTTGGAGAACATTGTTAATGTAAGAAAAAAGGCAATCTTTTAAAGGTCAAACTGATCTAACACTGTACCTTCACTAGAAGGATAATAATTTGAATTTCTGTTTCTGTGTAGATGGTATTATTAGAGCTATGTGTTAGGAAAAGTCTTGGGGCCGGTCATACAGGGCCTGATCAGACCTTCATGTCTACATAGGTATTGATGCTAATGGAGTTCAGTTAAGTGACCAAAGGGGAGGTCACTCAACTTCTTAATGGTTGCTCTTTGTCAGAACCCATTTAGGAGTTCCCAAAACTAGATCTAGTTGCTGGTTAAGAGTTAGGAAAATACATATCTCTGAACTTGGATGTGTTATGTTGTTAGTTTATAAGAAGCCCTGGAATAAACTGGTTGCCTGATAGTGTTGTCTGTCTATATCATTGTGAATCTACAAAGACAATTACCCAGGAGGTAAGAGTAGATTCTCAATGTTGTCTGTCTATATCATTGAGAATCTACTCTTACCTCCTGGGTAATTGTCTTTGTAGATTCACAGTGATTAATAAAAAGAGGGACTGGAAATACTTATTTATTTGAAGACAGAGAGGCACACCGGTCTCCTGCCACTGCCATTGAACTCCAGATACATACACTACTTTTTGTAGGTATTGTAAAATTGAATCCAGGTTGTCAGGCTTTGCAAGCAAGTGCCTTTCCTGGTGGCTCATCTCTCCAGACCATTTAGAAGATTATTTTCGCAAATAAATTGGGTTAGTTTTGGCATGTTAAGTTCTTCATTTCTATAAATTAGGGCTGTGATCCAAGAAATGCTTGATTTCAGAAGTCATTTAACTTGTTCTTTTTGTCCTTTCAGATTTTGTATGGTTTATTCAGAAGTTCCAAATTTCAGTGAGCCCAACCCAGATTATCGAGGACAGCAGAACAAAGGGGTAATTAATCCAAATATACACTGCATGATGGGGCTACTTTGACTATACTATAGTTGAGCAGCTAGGCCAACCCTGTGGTGCCTAGAGTGTATTGAAGAGAATTAGAAAAGTTTTAGGACTTTGGATGAAGCTCAGTTAGTACAGTGCTTGCCTAGCATGCCTGAATCTCCACATTGCATAAACCAGGTGTGGTGCTCTATGCCTGTAGTCTGCGCCCTGGGGAAGTGGAGGAAGGAGGATGAAAAGCTCAAGATCATCAGCTACCAGCAGGCTTGAGGCAGCCTGGGACAACAAACCTGTCTCACAACAAACAAGCAAACCCTTGTCATTTTCATCATGGTTCAGTGGATGTGTATGTAGCATATGATCTAGTCCTTTGCAGAATGAGAAGGAATTTCAGGAAACATAGGTGCAACAGAAGTAATGAGATTTTTAGGAATCATTTTTTGAATGTTTTAGCATTGAATGGACTTGGACAAATCTTTTAAAAAATCATTAAAATAATTTTTCAAACCCCTAAAAAAGAGGATACTTTATAAATGTGATATTTTTATCTTCATTTGGCTAACTTTAAAAACTTGTTTTTAGGCACAAAATGAACAGAAAAATAATATGAGTACAGGTACATTTGGACCAATGGGTAAGAATTTTTTTTTCATATTTGTGATAAGATGTGAAAATTAGGGGATTTAAAAAAAATATGTAGAAGAAAAGTATCTTTAGGCTTAATGTAATAGTGAAGGTAAATTTCCAGTAAGCAGGGATCCCAGCTGACTGATTTTCTGGTAATAGGGGAAGTTAGGGACATGTGCATGCCAGTTCATGAGTGCACACATGATCCAACTACTGGGCATCCGTGGTGGACATTGACTGGTTTTATGTGGAAGTTGGGTGATGTCTGGGAAGATGCAAAATTACTGATTGTTTGGTACACTGGGAGCCTATCTTCAGAGAAATAGTTCTTCAGAGTAATAGTAAATTAATAGTTTTTCACATTCAGTTTTAGATATCTATGATTATTATTATTTTCTTTTTTGATCTTTTGAGGTAGGGCTTCACTCTAGTCTTTGCTGACCTGGAATTCACTATGCAGTCTCAGGCTGGCCTCAAGAGATCCTTCTGCCTCTGCCCCACCCCCATCCCTGCTTGCATCACCATGCCCAGCTAGATCTCTCTTAAAGGGATTAGCCTTTACTCCTCATTTCTCCTGTGAGGAGTCCTTGGAGCCCAGTTAAATGTCTTTTGAAGTCTTCATTGATAACTGAGGACATGTTTTTTATATGGGGAATTAGGGTAGCCCATGTTTAATTTACCTGACGGTTTTCACGTTGTGGGAAACTTTCCTGTCTGCCTAAAGGTAGGATTATTAATCGTATTTGAGCCAAGTACTAAAAAATACTCAAAACACTTTTGTCTTTTTTGTTGTTTTTTTGAGGTAGGGTCTCGCTCTAGCCCAGGCTACCTGGAATTCACTATGGAGTCTCAGGTGGCCTCTAACTCACAGCAATCCTCCTACCTCTGCTCCCCAGTGTTGGCATTAAAGATGTGCACCACCAGCCTTGTCCTTGGTTTTTTGAGATAGGGTCTCCTTGTAGCCCAGACTGACATTTTCGTCTTTTTTATTGCTTAAGGTGCTTTTTATTTTCTTTAGTCAGCATGAAGTTTATCTATCTAGTAATAAAGCCTTAGAATGCACTTTTTTTTCAGTGAAAGCATAAAGGTACTTTGTTTCCCTAATTATAAACATTAATGGTATGTGTTGGAACTTTGAACAAATATATTTCAATAGCTTACTATAGACCACTTCCAAACATGATAATCTTTTGTGTTCTTTTTTAGGAAACGGTGTTCAAACAAATGAGTCAAGCGGATACCATCTTTCATATGGCGCTAGAAGCAAAGGCCGGTGTCCTATCAATCCACAGCTGCCCGAAGCAGCTAGTAACCAAACAGCCATGTCCACAATGAGTAATGGCAGGGATCCTCGGCGAGCCTTGAAAAGATGACCTAAGCCAAATAGTCCCATGTAGTTTTTAAACTACGTGCCCTACTTGAACACTTAGTGCACTTTTATTTATTGTTAACTGTGAAAAGTTTGTCTCTTTTGATTTCCTTTTACATTTTTGGTTTGTTAAAAGTGGGTAGTTTTTACAGTAAAATTGTTAAGCTGCTCAAATATCCTGTTGAATGGGAACACTGAAAAATAGAGGCATTTATTTTTAGAGCAAAATGTTATTGAATGTCATCTAAAAAAATCTGCACCCGTTTCAAGGGTGAGTTAACGTAAGATGTCAGCTTTATAGCCTCTCTGAGTCTCTTCTGTCTAAATTTTGTAATATTTAACATAAAATTTAGTGGGAGATGTTCTTTTGTCTTAAATTCAGATAGTGCCAACCGAAGCAATAACACCTAAGCCAGACTTGTCAGTGCTGACAGCATTTTTAGTGTCTTGAATCCAGGAATGACTGACTTCATTTAGTGGCTGTCATTAAGATAATCTTAATGACATTATCATACTAAATTCTTGTTTTATTACCACAAAACATTTTTTAAAAATCAAGATTACAGAGTAAAATGTGTAAAGTTATTTTTAGAAGAAAGCTACATTTAAGATTGTTAATAACATTGAAGGACAATTTGAAAACGAATCTTTCAATGTTGGTTTTTGAAATTACTGTGTTAAAAGTGTAATTTTTGAAGCAGCTGTAAAATTTTAGTGAACGTTGGTCTGATTATTTTCAGAAATATTTGTGACAAATAAATGCTGAAGTAAGGCAATTCCCATTGAATCCATGTAGCAGTCTTGTTAAAGGTCTTGAGGGAGCCAGTTCCTTCTGCACTTGAGGAGGTGTGTGGTGTCAGTTCCTGACTACAGTTCACAGAGCCTTATCACCTGGAAGTGATTACAGCTTTACTCAGAAATGTGAAGGTAGAATTATGTGTCATAAATGATACTTCATACTAGAGGCTAGATAACTGCTCAACTTTTCCATGCTATAATTCATCTCAAATATTACCTTTTGAAAAAACACGTTAAAGTTAACAAGTCTACTAATTTTTGCTCTTTGGATGACTTCACTATGGAGAGCCTGATGTTTTGCTGACTATTAATGATGGGTTTCAAATTGGCATCTCCTTAGCTCTGCAATGGTTATTTTTCCTCACCTCAAGTCATAAAACAAGTTTTTTTTAAAAAAAACTCCATAGCATTTCAGTATAATGTATGCCAGAATTTTTTTTTTTATGCTCGAATGCAGTTTAACAAATTTTCATTAAACAGTATGTTAGGCACTGTGTGGGAGATTGCTGTAAGGTGGTGAGTGATCTCAAGCACTTACGGGCCTATGGCTCTTGGTTTTGATAGAAAAAGTCGATTTACTCCTATGTTAATGCTTATAGCTAATTTGGCTTTGACTATTTTTTGTAGGTTTTTTTTTTTTTTTTTAGAGTGCTTGAGAAGTTATCTCAGGGTTGACATATAGGTAGTATTTCGTAAGATTATAGATATTTTGAATAAAAATGCTTATATTATCAGGTATCTAGTTTTTAAAATCTGGATGAAAGAATGCTGATACTTTGATTTGTGGGGATATAGTGCCAGAGGTGATTCTAAGGAAAGGGTTTGGGGAAATGTGATAAGGTATGGATTGCTGGGCTTTTCAATTCTGGTTTATTTATTTTTCTCACCCTGTGATGCTTGGGCAGTTGTTAATGCTTAAAACCTCTAGACTTTAGGTTCTATAACTACGAAAACAAGTACTCCTTTCTGGATTTAAGACTTCTGTGTAAGTAATTAGAATGACTTCTGGTAAATAAAGAGTGAAATGTTTGCAGTCTAATCATAACCGAGTAGAAAATACGCAGAATTAGATGTGGAAGTATTATCCTTCAATTAAATAGAGAAAGATCTAAGCTTTTGTGATTGACACTTGACTCAGTAATTTAATCTTCTGTTTTATTACTTATTAACAAGTTTCTTTTTTCTTAAGGGAACCTTCCAAAGTCAAAGCAAAGTGAATTCCAATCCTTAATGAGCAATTGCTTACCAGTCTACTTGGACAACAGCTCGTCAAGAAGTTATGGAAGAAAAATCTACTTCCTCCTCTGGGTTGCTTTCAGCCGTCAACTTTGATGTTTCAACACACAGTGAAACACACCTTTCATATAGGCATGCACTTCTAGGATCAGGCCCCACATTTCTAACAGACCCCTCATCAGTGCAGCCTATTAGCTGGTCATCAAGGCAGGCCCCATGCCACAGAATAGATACGGAAGGTGAATTTGTAAGACCAGACGGCAGTGCTGAGCAGTGAAGGTGCAGTTTTGCATGTTTAATTTGTATGGTTGAGTGGTGACTTGGGGATAGACACTGAAAATGGAAGGTTATTAGAAAATGTGCTCTATGGTTTGACAGATTAAGTACTGGAAGGTTAATCCCTCAAGTTTTAGGTCAGGTAGTCTGAGGAAATGCTGCCATTGCTGACCAACATGATGCTCCAAGCTAGACTGCGTGATGTGTGTTCACACTTGTAGAGAGAAGCCGCTTGCCCAAGCAAGTGTATGCTAAGCTCATCTTGGCGGTCCTTATCTTAATCTTTTTTTCTTCAAGGTAGGCTCTCTAGCCCAGGCTGACCTTGAACTTGGGGTGATCCTCCTACCTCTGCCTCCAAAATCTGGGATTTAAGGGAGCACCACCTTGCCTGGCCATTATCGCTATTTTTTAACCTCAACCTGATCAAAGTCAGCATTTCTAGCAGAAAGGGATGGTGTGGAGAGGTGCAGGTAGTTTGAGACGGTTGCAGGCTGCAGACCATGGTCACATGATGAAGCAGTCCCCAGGTTCACAAAGAAGTGACCATGATGAAAGGTCAGGCATACTTCTGAGGAAACCCAGCTCTGACCTTTGGAAACAACCATCATGCACTGTACTTTGAAGGGGAAGCTAGAAAACCAGTTTGCTTTTCTAGAACATGCCAGAGTTTGGATTGTAGTACCATAATCACATTACTCCAGGATTCTGAATAAAACAAGGTCTCTGTTTCCCATTGTACAGATCACAGACTAAGGAGCCATAGGGATTACACCTAGCTCACCAGCCAGGAGTGTTTTCCTTAATAAAGACACCTTTTGGTTTTGTTTTGGTTTTAGAGGTAGGGTCTTTCTCTAGCCCAGGCTCACTTGGAATTACTATGTAGTCTCAGGGTGGCCTCAAACTCACAGTGATCCTCCTAAATCAGCCTCCTGAGTGGTGGGATTAAAAGTGTGCACCACCATGCCCAGCTGAAAACTAAACTGTTTAAATGGCTTTCCTCCCCCTACACATCGAATTTACACCCCAGCAGTTTGACTGGCCAGTGTAAACCTCTGGGATTTTCCTGTCTGCTTTCACAGTGCTGGGATTACAGGCAGACACCAATACCAAGATCTTCACATGGGTGTTGGGATTCAAACTCAGGTCCTCATTCTTGTGCACCAAGTGCTTTTGCCCACTCAGCCATGTTAACAAGTCAGCTAGGTGGATAAGTTTATTTTTTTTGAAGTAAGATTACACTCTATTCCCCAGTCTGACCTGGAATTCACTGCACAGTCTCAGGGTGGTCTTGAACCTCTGCTTCCCAAGTGCTGGGATCAAAGGCATGTGTCACTCCACCTGGTTTACATAAGCCATTTTAAAGGTCATGGTATATAACCCATAATTTTATAATGGCAGTCCAAGCTTTGAGGGCATAGCCACCCATCTGATTTATAGTTCTCTTGAGAACACGTGACACTGCAGTCAAGAAACCTATTGCCTAGTTTATCCTCACTTGGAATATCAATGATTTAAGAATTCTGTTTTTACCATTTCCAACTAGAAATACAAGTACATTTTATGTTACACTTAAAATTTTAACCTATTTCCTGTTTCCATGCTGGCTCTACCATACCCTGACTCTATGAATAGTACTCTATAGCGAGGTGTGGTGGCACACACCTTTAATCCCAGCACTTGGGAGGCTGAAGTAGGATCTCTGAGTTCAAGGCCAGCCTGGGACTACAGAGTTCTAGGTCAGCCAGGGCTAGAGTGAAACGTTGCCTTGAAAATACACCCCCTTGGGTTTATAATCACATACTTGAGATGCCCCAGGAAGTTAGAAGTACAGCTTGCTCTCTGGTCTAGATGCACATGGTGGGGAGACCTACATCTGAAACGAGCTAAAGGTCTCAAGCATTAAGCCCTTTGTGACTAATAGAAATAAAGCAAATGACCATTTCTCCATTTGAAAAGAATTTAGGAAGTCAATTTTAGGTTGAATGTTAAGCAGTGTATAGGAATCATTACTTTTTGTTGTTGCTGTTTTGAGATCCCTTGTAGCCGGTTTCCTGCCCCCACCTCCCAAGATCTGGGATGGCAGGCATGCAACACTACACAGCTTTGGTTAAGATGACCTGAGGGAGGGTTTACAAACCCTGATGCAAGCGCTCCCTTTTCATTACAAAGATCCGCCCACCAGTCAAATGTGCTGTTTTCCATTCACCTTTGCCCCAAGGGTGAGGCTCTGACAGAGTGCCACATAAGAGCGGCCTCTAGTGGCCAACTTCTGTGCTGGAGGTGAGGCCGGTGACCCACCCTCCCAAATAGGTGGGGCACATCAGGAAGAATTCCTAGAGATGGCCCTGAAAGCCATGGGTGCAGAATAATTTGCCTCTGATAACTAAGGCGTATAACATTTGTGAGAATTTCCAAGCAGCATTTGCCATTAGCATCGAATCCTACTATCTAGAACATGTATGTCCATCATACTTAATCTATGTTAATACATTTCAATAATACATTTTCCCTAAATTTTTGCAACACACCTATTCATTAGAAACGCCATTTAAAAAAGTTTATTTGCAAAGAGAAATAGGTTTGCCAGGGCTTCTAGCTGCTGCAAACAAACTCCAGATGCATATGCCACTTTGTACATCTGGCTTTATGTGGGCCCTGAGGAATCAAACCTGGGTTATTAGGCTTTGCTGGCAAGCACCTCAACTGGTGAGCCATCTCTCCAGCCCACCAATTATCAGAGCACCAATAATTATCAATTTTCAGAGTATAATTTATATATGAAAAATGCACTGTTTTGGTGCATTTTGTGAATTTTTAGTTGCTTTAGCAAGTCTACCAAGCAAGCACAAATATCCATCTAACTTCAGAAGGTCGTCATTCTCTCATGTGCCTTCCCAAAACATGTGAACCCAGTGTCTTCAAATAGCCCTCACTTGGGATATTTTGAAAACCATTTTAGTTTAAAGGAAATCTATATCAAGGTCACCTCTAGATGTCTTCAGGTTTTCACTTTAAGCATTATACTCATGCATCCAGAAGTTTAATTCCAGAGTTGGGGATTTAGCTCAATGCAAAGCAAAACTCAAAACTAAAAATGCAATTTCCAAACTCCCACTTTTAAATTCTATTGCCTTGTTTCAAGTTAATAGAGGTAGAAAGTGCTGAACTAAATAAAGACCAACTAGACAGGATGACTTGTAGGCCTAGGACTGTGACTGGGGCACACCACTGCCCTGCCCTGCCCTGCCCTAGAGAGCTGTAAGCAAGCTGGGGCCTGCAGGAGGACAGAACAGGAAGTGGTTTGTTGGCCATGGAGAGCCAGGATCGGAGGACTACCCTGGGACTTTATCATTTTCAGAGCAGGTGCTCAGCTCTTCCCAGTTTGATTCTCACACTCATTTTCTTTATTGTATAAGTGCTTGTGGATTTGGGGATTTCCTATCACTTACTCATAGATTGGGATTTAGAGTAGGCATACCAGAATGTGTATGTTGCTTTCTAAGCAAAGACCCTTCTCTTAGTACATACAAGGAAACATCCCTGAATGAAATATTCTCTCTCTCTCTCTCTCTCTCTCTCTCTCTCTCTCTCTCTCTCTCTCTCTCTCTCTCTCTCTCTCTCTCTCCCCACTGTCATTATTAGTGGAGCTGTTTCTGCATTGAACACATTTTCTATTTACATACTTTTTTTTCTTTCTCATCACTTGGAGATTAAGAATCCTCCCAAGCAACTTCTCTAATAGGCTACCTATAATGTATTCATCATTGACCATATGCCAAGTACTATACTAGTGAATTGCCTACATTATGTCACTTTATAAAATAACCCAGCAGGGGAGGATTTATTACTCTAGTAAACCAGACTAAAGAATTTGCCTGAGATAATATAACTTGGAGGTGGCACAGTTACACACAAGACTACTATTAATGGCTGAGTGATACTGATGTCTTAAGGCTCACGCTGACACACTGGATGGGGCTTCAGAGGAGGCAGGATTGAACTGGGTCATAAAAAACTGCATACAAAGGTGAAGATGGAAAACAGAAAGATAGAATTTGGCATTTTTACCTGTGATTAATCATACTCTAAATGTCACCTGAATACAGACCAGTAGGAAATTGTAGACTTAGATAACTTGATATCCTCACTATTTCTCACATAAGTAATAAAAAAAAAAAAAACCACAAAACCCACTAGACTTTTTCCCCTTTCCCTTGGATTAACAATTTGGTGGTGTGTCTATGGGAGTTTATATAAGAAATGTAGGCTTGGTTTATGAGGGGAAGAAATAGCTTTGTCTGGCCTGGGCTAGAAGCTTGGGTGAGAGACTTGTTGCATTCTGCACATGTCCTAAGAACTCCAGTAGGGTTGAGTTTAGAAAAAGTGGGCACAAAGAAATGAAAGCATCGGGCTTCAGATCAGCTGCACGTGTTTAGATTGGCGCCCTTGATACTGGGCCAGCTGTTCTGCTTTGGGACAGCCAGCAGAATTTCTCTTAAAAGTAAGAGACCATGTAGGAAGAATACTGAAGGTGTTTCCCCATTGTTTGAGAATGGAGAAAAAAGTTGTAAAAGACTCAAATTACAGAAGCATTAAGTAAAAGTTTGATAAATTTGGCTACAGACATACGATATAAATTAAAAAGACAAATGTCAAACTAGAAAACATGGTAATTCACAAAGGGTTAATGTTTCTAACTCATAAAAGTAGAGAAGATTATTCTGGAAAAATGGACAAGGAATATGGGTATTTCCCATTCTTGGCTTTTAGCTGTATGACAAGATACTGAACCTCATTGAGGTGAGAAGTGTGTATGAAACACTACTGACAGACCATTCTTCACTTCTAGGTTAAAAAACATGAAGGTTTGGGCTGGAGAGATGGCTCAGCGGTTAAGGCACTTGCCTCCAGTGCCTAGGGCCCTGGGTTCAATTCCCCAGGACCCACATAAGCCAGACCCACAAGGTGGTGGCCCTAGTGTGCTCACTCTCTCTCTCTCTCTCTCTCTCTCTCTCTCTCTCTCTCTCTCTCTCTCGCTTTCTCTCTCTCTCTTTCTCTCTCTCTCTGTATCTCTCTGCTTAAAAAAAAAAAGTAAAAAAAAAAAAAACATGAAGGTTTGACAGTGGACACATGAGGAAGCAGGCACTTTTATTCACAGAGTAACTGTTTATTTTACATTTACATTTGCATGGACCTCTGTGGTGCATGGTTTGCAAATGTTGATAGAGAACCTATTTGCATGTCTGTGAAGGGTCATTTTCCCCACTGACCTTGGGCTTGTCCTGGTGACCTGCTTTGACCAAAAGGACAATAGCCACTACTGAAAACTGAAAAGTCCTTGTACTCAGATGCTTGCTTGTTGTCCTTGGAGCCCGGAGGCTTCCATGCCGACAGATGAATGAGTTAGCCAACCCTAGGACGAGAGGCGTCTGAGAGGCCTTGGTGGATATCCTGCTGAGCAGTGGGCATGTGAGCATATCTGTGGGATTACCCAGACCCAGTTGAGTTGCTAGCTTGAGTCACATGACAGCACAGAAGTACTTGACAGATCCTGCCCATCTTGCACACCTCCAGCATCTTGAGCTAATAACAGTCATTTGGGGGCACTACGTTTTGAGGTGGTGTGCTGAACACAGAACAAGCTAAGTGATATTAATGCTAAAGAGACAACGGCAGAAATCTGAAGAGACATGTTCACTGAAGCACTGCACAGAACAGCTGAAGATTGGAAAAGGGCTCCTTTGGCCGCCATTCAGAAGGCTGAATAAGCTGCATCTCCTCAGTGGAATATCAAGCAGTTGAATGTGGATGAAGTGATCTTCAGAATGTATTGTTTGGGGGAAAAATTAGGCCCAGAACAATGCATATAGTATGCTAGTTTTATTTAACCAAGGGAGAAAACATGCATTTTCCTTTTGTTTTAAAAATAGGTCGAGGAGGATATAACTTAGTGGTAGAATGCTTGCCTATCATGCAAAAGGTCCTGGGCTCAGTTCCCAGCATCAAAAACAGAAACCATAAGAATGGAAGAATTAACAAGAAAGTAATGATAATTTCTTACAGGGAAAGGGAGAGTTAGACTCCTCTAGATAAAACTCTGGAACTTCCTTAATGTTTCACAACCACAATACTGAATAAAGATCATGATAGATACAAAGCAAAAGCAAACTAAAATGAAGTTATGCTGGTGTCTTAAACACAGAAGTTATTCAAGTATTATAAAAATAATTATTTGACCCTGTGTGGCAGTGTACGCCTTTGATCTCAGCACTGGAGAGGTAAAGGTAGGAGGATTGCCTTGAGTTTGAGGCCAGCCTGTGACTACATAGTGAATTCAGGTCAGCCTTGGCTGGAGTGAGATCCTACTTCAGAAAAAAAATCATTTGCTTATGTATTCTTAGTGGGAATGTCTTAAGGTCAAAGTAAAAAAGAAACACTAATGTAATCTTATTTTGAATCTGATATACATATATATGTATGTATATATATATTTCATGTTAAATACACATTTTTATATCAGAAATCAATGAAATGTAATATTAAAGATGCTAAGTAACTTATAAATTATAACCAGAAGTATAAATGTGCATGGGAAATAGTATTTTGAAATCAAGATGCATTTCCTTTTAAATAGCACATTTTGTGGGTCTTTTCAGTGATGAACAGTAATTAGCCCCTAAAACCCAGACTATTGTTTCTAAATGCCATTTCTCCTGAAGGAACAAGGGCTCCTTAGAGAGATGTGAATCGTGTATGATGAGCTGGAGCATCCTGCTGGGCCTGAAGAAAGGGACCTATTGAAGAATAGTGGGGTCGTTTCAAAAGGGTGAAGGAGCCAATTAGAAGTGACTATTTTTTGCCAAAGATGGAAAACGTATATCAAGATAATCATTGCCATATACTTCTAGAAACTTAAAAATCATAAACAATTTTCACAATTCTAAGAAACTCATTCTGAAAAAAGATACATAAGAAAATAATGACACGTCTATATTGCCAATCCTACAAAAACAATGGCTCAGGGCTGGAGAGATGGCTCAGCAGTTAAGACACTTACCTGCAAAGCCTAAGGAACTGAGTTCAATTCACTAATAGCCACGTAAACCAGATGTGCAAAGTGGTTCATGAATCTGGAGTTCGTTTGCAGGGCTAGAGGCTCCCGCACACCCATTCTCTATCTGGCTTTTCTCTCTCTTAAATTAATAAACATTTTTTATAAAACCAATGGCTCAGGGCAACATAAGACTTGATATAGAAGTTTCTTTTTATTTCATTGGTATCTGATGTATGTAATGTTTCACTAAAGGTTTATTGATCACGTTAATCCTTTCAAAGAACACTTTGTTTCATTGGGGTTTTTTTTTTTTGAATGTTTGTTTCTATTTCATTAATTTGTGCCCTGATATTCATTATTTCTTCCTGTCTGTTGATTTGGTTTGATCTTTTTTAAGGCATATCATTATTTATTTGTGACATCTCTAATTTTTTAATATAGACACTTAGAACTATAAACTTTTAGGACTGCTTTCATTTCATTGTATCTTGTAAATTTTGGTATGTTATGTTTTCATTATTTTTTTTTTTTTGAGGTAGGGTCTCATTGTAGCCCAGGCTGACTGGAATTCTCTCCGTAGTTCCAGACTGCCCCCAAACTAATAGCATCCTTCTACCTCAGCCTCCCTAGAGCTGGGATGGTGTGCGCCTCCATGCCTGGCTTCATTGGAGTTTAGAATATTTTTTATTTCCTTCTTGATTTACTCAGTGACTTATTCACTATTCAGTAGTGCATTAATGTCCGTGAATTTTTGTGTGTTCTAAAGTATTTTTTGCTGATGATTTGTAGTTTTATTTCACTGTGATCAGGTATAGTACAAAGAATTATTTCAATTTTCCAGTATTTTTAATATTTCCTTGTGTCTTAACATATGATCTATTTTAGAGAAAGTTCCATGTGCTGCTGAAAAGATTGTGTATTCTACAGTATTCAGATGGAATGTTCTGTGATGTCCTATGATGTTATTTAACCCAGATGATTCTCCATTTTTTTTTTTTTTTTTGCCAGGATGACCTGTCAGTTGGCAAGAGTGGGGTATTAAAGTCACCATTTTGTGGGTTGTGGTTGGGTGAATCTGTTACTTTACATCTAGTAGTGTTCAGTAGTGGGATGTCTACCTGTGTTCGATGTCTATGTATTTAGAATTGTAAAGTCTCTTGTTGGATTGGCTCCTTCATTAGTTAAAAGAATCCTTGTGTATCTCTTCTGACTGATGTTAGTTTGACGTCTATCCTGCCAGATGTTAGAACAGCAACACTTGCTTATTTCTTAGGACCATTTGCTTGAAAGGCTATTTCTATCCTTTAGCTCTAAGGTGGTATCAGTGTCTGTCTTTATGGGGCGGTTGTTTCTAGAAAGCAACAAACAGAAGGATCCTGGCTTTTAATTCACTCTGGTAATCTATATCTTTCGATTGGGGTATTGAAACTGTTGATATTCAGAGTTATTATTGAAAGGTGTGAATTAATTTCTGTCATTCTTGTTAATGTTGCAGCACCTGATATTTTTCTATTCCTCTTTGCATTGACTATTATTCAAGCATAGTTTATTCTCTCCTGTGGGCTCATGTATATGCTTTTCTGTCTAAAAGATTCCTTTAAGTATTTTTTGTAGAACTGGCTTACTGCTGATGTATTCCTTTAGTCTGTTTTTATCAGGGGAAATTCTTCTTTCTCCTTCAAGTATTTTTTTAACATCCTTATTGTCAATAATTAGATACATTGCATGAGCAAATCTTGTGGTGGTACCCTCATTTCCTTCTTCCCTGTCCCCAATCCACTGGGAACCCTCCTTGGTAGGCAAACTGGATGGATCAGTCCATGGGCTAGGGGGTTATGAATTGTATAAGAGGTAGCCTTTTTTTCTTCTTTGTGTGTTGTTGTTGAGGGGGGTAATGTCTCTGGAAATTCTCTCCCACCATGACTCTTACAATCTTTCTGCCCCTCTTCCACTCAGTTCCCTGAGTCATGGTGGGTGAGTTTTAAGTCTGCTTTATTGTTGAGATTTTAAGTGTCTCTGGACTTCTGCTTTGGATTGTGTTGGGTATTCCTGGTATCTGTCCCCATTGACTTTTCATGGGTTATCTGACTTGCTGTGGTGGTAAGTCTCTTGTTTATCTCATCACTTTCTCATAGGCTTTATTTGGCCCCTATATGATAGGGCAGGGGTGGTTCATCTCCTGCCAGGATGTCAGCCATCATGCCATGTCTTGTTGGTGGAATTGAATTGTCCACTGCCCTCACTGGCTTCTGAAAAATACAAACAGAATGAGTGGATTTTGTTTTAGTAGACTGTATACACTGAGAAAAGGATATCTAAGTTTGAGGACAACTCAAAAGAAACTTCCAGAACTGAAAAGCATAGGGAAAAAAAAAAACTGGAAGAAAAAAACAAGACAACAGGGGTGGAGAGAAGGCTCAGCGGTTAAAGAAATCTGCTTACAAAGTCTGATAGCCTGGGTTTGGTTTCCCAGTACCCAGGTAAAGCCAGATGCACAAAGTGGTGCATGTTTACAGTGGTAGGAAGCCCTGGCACACTCAAACTCTTTCTCTGCCTGCCTCTTTCTGTCTGTTTCTCTCCCCCAAATAATTAAAATATAATAAATTAAAATAACAGAAAATCCAAGAACTGTGGGGCATCTCCAAAAGGATATATACTCCCAATGGGATTTTAAAAGGAGAAACAGGAGCCGAAGAAAGATTTGAAATAGAAATGTCTGAGAATCTCCTCAAATTAATGGCAGACACCCAACAACAGATCCAGGACGCTTTGAGAAGACAGGACAGGCTAAATGACAAAGAAAATAACACACAAACACGTCACAATCAAACTAAAGAACAAAAGATACATAAAAAATTCTGAAAGAAACATGTACATGTGTGTGTGTTGGGGGAGGGCATTCTTACAAGAACATGATTTCCTCCCATTTCTCAGCAACATTTTCAGCAGAAGAGTGTGCAGAAAGAAGCCAGCCACCTAGAACTGCACCCTGCCTTTGAAGTTATCCTTCAGAAGAGAAGACAGACTTTCTCAGATAAACATTTCAGGAATGTTGTCAGTGGACCTGTCTTGCAAGAAAGGTTTAAAAGGAAGTTCTGGAGAGGAGGAAAGTAAAGAAGTCAGCTCTGTTATAAAGAAACAAAGTGCACCAAGGAAGGGAAGGGAAGGCCAAATAAACCCTTTCATTTTCTTATTCTCCATTGTTCCAAGTAGAGAAGTTTCCTGAAGGTAATATAAAAAGTATTGATTTTGTAATTTGAAAATTTAAAACCATTACCACATGCTAAGGACTATAATGAATAAAGTAGGTATATATTACATTAGTGAAATTAATGACAGCATTGATATAAGGGACAAGAGGGATGAATGAACATTATTTTGAGCCAGGTGTGGTGGTGTATGCCTTTAATCCCTGCACTTGGGAGGCAGAGTTAGGAGGATTGCTGTGAGTTTGAGGGCAGCCTGGGCTACATAGTGAGTTTCAGGTCAGCCTGGGTTAGAGTGAGACCCTACCTCAAAACACAAAACAAAAAAAAAGAGATTATTTTGTTATATAACAATGTAATTGGATAGTGCTCTTTAGACATGGACTTACATTGGTTGTAAATGCATATTGCAAACTCAACATCCATCACTGGAGCAAAGTTAAAACACAAAACAAAACAAATGAAATTCACTGATATATTTTAGAAATACTGAATGCCCAATGGAAACCTGCATTAGGAGGGGTTCACTCAGGGGAAAGATACCCATTTAGAATTCTGAGCAGGGAAAATTTACAATAAAGTTTTACTAATTTGTTAATAGAGGGTCAATAACAAAAGAATAGCTTGAAGAGCAGAGGTCCTGGAGGTGAAGGAGCCCAGGAAGGCCCAGTCTAGAAGAGCCATCCCTGACTAAGGCTGAGCTCAGCTCTCAGGGGCAGGGTGTGTGGGTGGGGTGTGTGGGTGGTGCTGTGTGGGTGTGTGGGTGCCTACTGGAAGACAGAGTTCACCTGGTGGCCGGTGGGCGCTGGTGGCCAGGAAAACTCTCGGGGAGGCTGGCTGAGTTGGAGCTCTCTGGGACTCACCCCTTGGGTGCCGCTGAAACGTCCTAGCAGGTGAGGCCCACGGAGGGTACCCCAGTTGTGCCTGCTCCCCCTGCCCAGCACACAGGGACCAGGGAAGTCTTTCCTGCAAGAGCCCTCTGCTGCTCTCTGCTGGCCAAGTTTAGTATCTTGTCAGTTAGCAATACATTAAAATAAACAAACTAAATGGGGTGCAGGTCTAATTTGAAGGGAGGGTTGACGTACAGCAGAGGCGTAATGAGCTGGTAAGTAGCACCATGCTAGAGTATGGATAGATAAAATCATAGGACGTCTGAGCGTTACCTCCTAACCATTGAAGGTGGAGGCAGGCCTGGAAAGGCCTGTTGAGAAGAGGGATGGTGGAGGAGGGCTGATCAGCCTGCAGTCCCCCTGGAACACGCTCTATGGTAATGGAACCCTGGAAGTCCGCACCACCCTCATGGGCATGCCCAGCCCGCTGGGGGGCTGGGGGGCTGAGGGGTTGG
>PVHP010025534.1:0-25438 GCA_004024765.1 Zapus hudsonius | reverse complement strand
ATAACCACAGTCATTCAATCAACACAGGATAGGCCATTGAGACAGAAACCAAGGATTTTCGACACAAGGACCCCTAAGCTCGCAACATTAAAGCAGCCTTATTACTCACCCACCACGACTCAGGGAACTGAGCGGAAGAGGGGGCGGAAAGATTGTGAGAGCCGTGGTGGGGGAGACTGTCCGGAGGCATGGCACCCATGAGTAGCAACACACTTGGGCCAGGAATACCGGGATGAGTACTAGGATATACAGGATCCCTTGCCACAAGGACTAATACAGACAGCCCACGGAGGAGGATATACAACTGATCAGGGAGGGGGAGGGGTTGAATTGGGGAATTTGGGATAACAACGCATGGTTTGCCCACTAAATAATGTAAGTCATTATGGACAATAAATATAAAAAATATTAGCTGAAAAAAATCACTAAATACTTAGGGAGTTTGAATAAATTAACATGAAATCAGAAATGACTCCAGCAGCTTTATTTGTAAAATCTTGTGAGGGACTACACAAAAGATCAGTAACAAAATCCAAAATCACATCCAGAATCAAGTCTCCCTCCTAGTATGTGAACAGAAATGATAGGACTGGAGATAATACCATGGGGTGCATTGGGCCTGTTTTTCTAGTATAAAAACAAGTTACAATCCATGACACAGCCCATAGCAGGAAGATCCCTGCTACAATGTGGGTGTGGACATATCACTGGGGGCAGATCTGATTCCAGCCCAAAGGTGTGGAAAAAGCAGCTTGAGGTCCTGTATTCCTGCTTGCTGTTTTTGATATTTGCTGGCTGTTGGTCTTGTCTCTGTGCTTGGAGCTATGAAAGGGAGCCAGCTTCTTCAAACAATGATGGAACTTCCCCAGAATTTATAAGCTGAAATAAACCTGTTCCTACCATAAAGTTTGGATGCTGGCCTCAGTAATGTGGAACTAACTAAGAGAGTAGCCATAACTGGAAACAATCAAAGTCCATTAACAGGAGATGATGAATAATCCAGTGTATGTCCATAAGGCAGACTATAATAAGCAATGTAAAATAAAACTATAGATCCACACAACATTCAGCAAATCTCAAAAAATATATACTAGGTAAAGGAAGCCACACACAAAGTCATATTCATTTTGGGATTCCCCTTAATTGCAAGAATAGTGTCATATATACATGATATAACCTAGAAATGGTGTGCTTTTTGGAAAGGGGCAAGAGAGAAATTTTTGAGGTAAAACAAATATTTTGTATCTTGTTTTATGTGTGGAAACTCATAATTTAGGATGTAAGAATCTTCTGTTAATCTTAATTCAATTCTTTGAAAGTTTGATTGTTTATAAAATCTATCACAAGTTTTAATGCAAGGCCCATGTGGAGAAAGCTCTAGGGATATATTTGCGTCAAATCAGCTTCTCTTTCTTTGCAGTAGATAACACCCTAGGCATGGAAATTTCTTTCTCTAGTGGCCCCAAGCCCACCCTTCGCAGCTTGAGGCATAGCAGTAGGCCCAAGCTTGTATCATGCTGTAAGTGCTGTGTTTCATGAAATATCATTGAGGACACTAAAATAACACCTATGGTTGAAACCTAATTCTCACAATAAAATAAAATACTCTCATTTATTTCAATGGTGTTCATAATCCTGGCGTCTGCATACTTTCAATCAACATTTTAAGAAATTGAATGTGAATGCATGAGAGGAAAAACATGAACAAAATTAAGTTCTTTTTATTTCTATACAATTCGCCAAATGTGGTTTATTCCCTTTGTTAGATGTCACGAGCCATTCAAAAAATAATATACAGTATTAGAATATTCTATTTAGACAATACTTTACACTTAAATAGAACAAGAAAAAGAAAGTAATGTCAAAGGAGCTTTGCAATTATAGTTATGGTCTTGTGTAATTTGAACAAATCTTTTGAAAGACAAACATGAAAAGTTCTAGGCACTTAGAGAATGAATAATGAGCAAGATTAACTTTTTGAGCCACATATAGTCAATTACTGATAATTACTGATAACACTTAAAAACTGAAAAAGAAAATGGTCCTAAGAAATAGCAATCACAGGGTGCTAATTTGTCCAAGAGCCTGAGTGTACATCAGATTTTCTGTCAGATGCTTTTGGAGGTCTGCATGTAGAAACATCGTGTCCTTGTAGCATCCTTATAAAGAGGTAAAGAATGAAACTGTCTTTCCCCACAGGGCACCAATAATGTCAGCTCCTCAGATATTATACACAGACCTACATGTTACAGATGTGTGCAAGACAACATTTACTCATTTGATGTAAATTAGTCGCATTGCTTTATACACTATGCGTAAACTCTACCAAGGAAAATAATATATTACATTTAGTCTCCAAATTCATCTGCTCCAAACTATACATGCTGAGTATTATGGACATTTACTTATTGCTTATCTGTTAGATTAGGACTAAATTACAAGGGGTTAACTTTTGACACTGTTGAAAGTAATTATTTTGACTTAATGTTGTATTTAGTCTTTGCATTACTATGTGAATGTGAATGGTGTTGCCGGAGTAAATGTTATTTTCCTTTAGAATTTGGGTTTTCTTTTCAACTCTAGTTTAAGTTGCCTGGAGTGGCAGTATTAAAAAATGGAAAGAGAAAAAGATTCCATTTTAGCACAATTCAAAATCCAAGGATTAAAAGAGAAAATGTAGATCTTTAAAGAAATTTTCTTAGTCTTTGTGTTATTTGGTTAAAATGATAGTCTCTAATGATATGGGAAATTGTAAAGCAAAATTTATAGGCAAAACCTAAGGAAAGGTGGCATTTGGTTAAACACAACAAATGAACAAGTGCCAAAGAGTTACATTTAAGGGCACCAGCAGTCATTTCGTTACAGGCAATTAACAATAGTTCTTGGAAAGCGCCAGTATGGTCTAAGGGAAGCACATTGATTATTGCTGCAGTAGGAGACTGCTTTCTGAATAAATTGCTTCAATTTAAAAGTAGATTTGCTACAAGCACTTTGAGCAATGACTACAATTTTTTTCTTATCAAGACAGTTGGAACAAGCAACCCTTTAAAAGAGCTAATTAAAATAAAGCACATCCCATCTCTTAGTATATTGGATCACATTGCAAATAATAAATGCATTTGGTTTACACTAATCTTGCTGCAATTACCTACTATAGTTAGAAATACTGTATTTTTATTGGCCTGTACCTGGTGGTATTCTTTTCAACGTCTTTCTGCTAAAAATCTTCAAAGTCATATAATTTTAACAAAATAAATAAAAGTTAATGTGTGTGTTAAACTCAATTGAAGTTTTCATTTGAATCTCTGATGTCAATAGATATGTATGTATAAAATCTTGTGTAAAATATAATCAAAGATTTTAAGTGGCTTACTCTTACATAATTCATCTTAAAACTGGTTCATTCTTTATATAAAGTCCTTTGAAATGTTCTGCCTGATTTATATGCTATAAAATAGAAATTTTTGAGGAAATGCATGATAGACACGATAATGATCCCAGTTTATTCATTAGCTTCACCAAGTACGTCTGTTCTTCTTTCATTGTGTTATAAAGAGCTAAAGTTTATAAGGATTTATCCACACACACACACACAAGTTCATATGCATATTTATTTCTCTGGAGCAATATAAATTATTCATTCCTGGCAGGGAGATAATTATGCTCAGCCTACAAAGATATTCAACCCAATTCTACAATATGCCAGAACAATTTGGAAACAGTTACAACTTTGGAGGGGTTAGGGAAAGGATAATACATTAAAAAACTAAATTGATATTCACAGAATTATAAAAACCCTTTGGGGAAGGTACATACTACTATGTAAGGTTAACACCTTTATTCTCACAAAAGTCCTTTTCGGTCTCATAAAAAAAATATCTGAATAGAACAGCTTTATCTGTATGGCTAAGTATTTGGAGAAAATATCATCTTTAAAGTATATTTATATATTCTATCTATAATCTATCTATGTATCGATCATTTATCACCATTTTTGAAAAAGGTTTTCAATGAAAGAATCAAAGTACCTTTTACTTAACTATAATCAAGAATGCAAATACAGGGCTGAAGAGATGGCTCAGTGGTTAAAGGCACTTGCTTGTTAAGATTGAAGGCCTGCCTTTGATTCCCCAGTACCCATGTAAAGCCAGATGCACAAAATGGTGCATGTGTTTGGAGTTTGTTTGCAGTGGTATTAGTCCCTAGCACCCCCATTGTCATATTCTCTCCATTCTCTTCTCTCTTTCTATACATGCTCATAAATACATAAAATCATTTTCAAAAGATAGAATACAAAAATAGTCATTGGCTAGAACCTATCATTAGAATCTAGTTCCCAGAAGCTTTTGCACTCAATTGTTACATGTTAATGAATCAACAAAAAATTGAAACAGTAGAGAGAAAATGGATCATTCTCTGTACAATTTTCTACAGCCTACTTTTGGAAGACACTTTTCCCCATTCCAACTAGAGAAGAGTGGTGATTTGAAGAAGGATCATTGTTAATTGGTACACTTAAAACGAGAGTTTGAAGTGAATGATGATAGTAATTGAATGAAACATGAATGCCTGATTTCATATTGATTGTGCAACAAAGTAGGACAGCTCTTCCAAAAAGTGGAATGCCAATTAGTGAATATCAAAAAATTCATAATAAAGTAGATGAGGGACTACATTGAAAGAGGAGGGGGTTCACAGGTATGAGGGTGCAGAAGAAGGAATAATGAAGGTAATGGGAAGGGATTATGATCAAATCACATGTATTAAAATTCTCAGGCAAAATAAAATAAAATAAAATTATTTTTACCATCTTAATTGATCCAGAATAAACTTATTAACAAGTGTTAAATCTGTTGGGTAAATGATTGTTAAGTGAGGATACTCACACTGTATCAAAGTACCTCCCCAATCATTATTTAAAAGGAAATTGGGCACAATCTTCCAAAAGTGACCAAAACAATATGACTACTAATGGGATACATTGAAATCCTCCTGAGAAGGTACAACATCACTAATGATGTTTATTAGTCCATAACTACCTAAACATTTGAAAAATGAAGGGTAGTCAGGGCAACTTAATCTTAATTTTTTTTCCTTAACTATCTCAAGGATCTTTAAAATTGTCTGCATACTGTTGTTATTCCAAGATTATTTGTTGAATAAATGACCAAATGATTAAGAACATACTCAATTTTCTTATAAGAAGCAATGCATTTCCATGATAAAATTCCAATATATCTGTGACTGATTTTTTGCCAATTTATCATATGTTACAAGCAACTGATGAAGACTGATTATGAATATCATCCATTAATTAGTAATAATCTTTATAGAGAAAATGTACAAATTCATAGTGTAGACACAATAATTGTCATTCATTCAGGAATAAAGTGGCATGCAGTCATATATAGATACAGTACTAAGTTAGTTTCTGTTGACTTTGAGGCAGGCAGAGAGAGAACTGCTCATTAATCTGGGATACTGCTTGTCTTTGACAATGATCCTGCTCCACAAGACATTGCACCTAGCAAACTGGCCCCCCCACCTGCATCAAGCAGCATATATAGTATACCTTTTTAAACAATAGAATGTGATAGTCAGACCTCTGCAGAGGCAGCCCCTCCCTTTGAGTGGGAGGTGTCTAGCTATAGCTACAACCTAAGGGCTAAAACTGATTGGTCAAATATGAACCAATCAGCTGTCTCTCTGACTCACCTGGGAAGAACTTAAATTAACTTCCCTAAAAGAAGCCATCTCTTCCCCCACATGGCAATGAAGTAGAAAGACTACTGAATTTCCAGGCCTTAGGAAGGTAAGCCCTTCCCCATCCCACCTAATGGCTGGGGAATTCACAGCCATACAAATGCACAGACTCTCTCCCTTTCTCCAGCAAGGTTGCTTGAATGCTCTAAGATAGTATAGACATAACTACTAAAGATAACTCATGCTGGTGATTTACATATAGTTGACACTCAACATATATTTTTCTTTTATTTATTTGTGTGTGTGCACATTTAAAATCCAGAAGTAGAAGTCAGTTGTCTCCCTTCATTGTTCTTACCCATGTTTATTGAGTCAGCGTCTCGCAAACTCAGAACTCACCAATTAGGCTGGCCTGTCTTGCTGTGAGGATCTCATGTCTCAACTTCCCAAGCTCTGAGTTTTCAGGAGGACTGTCCCACCCACTTAGCATTTATGAGCATCTAAACTCACATCTTCATGCTTGCAGAAGCAATTTACCCACTGAGCCATCTTCCCAGCCCTCCTTGTTTATCTGAGTAATTTGTTCAACACATACTTTTCAATGAGAACAATATGCTGTTTTTCATGCAGCAATATTATACATAGTCTCTTTTATGAAGCCAAGAGTAAATTTAGATTTTAAGTGGATACGAAGCGTTATCACATATATTTAATCTATAAATAATGCAAATATGAAGGTGATTCTGAGAAGAAATAGTGAGGGGTTGTTGGTGGGTAGTGGTCACTAATATGTTATTGTAGTTATTATCTTTGATCATACATGTCAAATTGTGGTATATTTGGAATGGATGATTTTTTTGGCTTCCCATAAAAATTTTAAACTAACGTATTTATTTTTTGAATGGTATGCTTGTTGTTTTCTCATACACAGATCTAGATGCAGTGGATTGCTTTGCACTCACTTTAGATTCATTTGCCTTGCTTGATTTTCTTTACACCTATGGAAATGAATTAAACTTTTGAGCACATAGGAAGTTTGTCCTGTTTGTATTATTACATTTTTCCTGGATCATTTTTTTCTCTCGCATAAATTTTGTAATTGTATCAATGACTGTTCAGTTCCCATAATACTGCCATCTTTTCTTATTTCACATTATTGACATATAGCCAAGTTCAACTGCTCAAAACAGAGAATTAGCAGCACCTACTACTTGCCAAATATTGTATTGTTCTTCAATAATTTCTATTTACATATGCTAAACACTGCTAACATCTTGTTTGCATAGGCTAAAGTATATATGTGTGTGTGTGTGTTTGTGTTTGAGAGATTTCTACATGTATTTTCCTTTAGTAATATGTAGGGACTATGTCCAGCATTGAAGTGCCTCTTAATTTAAGAGTTTAATGATTTCAGTATTTGAGGAGTGCCCTCTCTAAAATCTCTATAAGGAAAAATTTGCTTGAATATGTGATGTAAGTAACTTCCTTAAGAATAGTGTATGAGGGCAATGTCCACATATTTAAAGAAGTTCAAGGTGCTCACTGTTCTAGAAGAATGAGGGAATTAGTTGTAATACCACAGACTGATTGTGCTCTGGCTCCCTTACTTTCTCATGGAAATAGTGAGCTCAAGAGAACTAACTGCTCTTTACCTATTAGAGACTACAAGTTTATTAGAAGGATCTGTTGTCTAGGCAAGGGCCTAGGCATCCCAATTGTGGTCCAAAGACAGTAGCAGCAGCCATTTCAGCATTTAGGTACTTGATTGAAATTCAAACCTGGAGTTCCACTGCAGATTAATGAATCTGAGTTGCTTTTTAACATGCTTGCTAGCTGACTGGCACAACTATAACTGTAACTGTAACTAATCACTAGGAAAGAGACTTATATCAGACTTTCCAAAAGTAGAAACACATAGAGTCTCTTTCCAATACTAATAGTATAAAATCTTGTTCTTTTGACTTTCTGATCCTTTTGATCCCATTGAATTGGATCTTGGAGGGGTTTCAAGATGAAAATACCAGGACTTTTTCTTTGAATCTCTCTGCTGTGTGTATTAAATGTGCTGAAATCATTTCCAGAAATGGATGGATGGATTTCTGATACCCACACTTTAAAGCTGTGGCTCTCAGTTAGTTCCTTCAGCAATATGTGGTATTATAGGCAGTGTTAGGACATTGTTCACCAGTCTGCAATGCTCAAGATGGTTCTCATCACAGCAAAATCATATCCAGCCCAAAATGTCAGCAGTGACAAGACTGAGAAACTGTTGCAAAGTCAAGATGATTTCATGTACATTTAATCAAGTAGGCACCATATCTACTAAGTAGGTTAGTGCATTAAAACACGTAACAGAGAAAAAAAGTGCTTTTTCAAGAATTTATCGTATAGTAAGAAGACAAATATGAATCAACCAAGCCATGACCATATATACGCATAACTGTATACTTTAGACCTTCTATCTGCATGAATGATTAACAAAAATTATTAAAAACAGATTATGAATTCTTCATTGCCCTGTACATTTTGCCTAGGTCTTATAAACTGTTTAAACAAAAATAATTTAAGGGTAATATCACTTGAATTATTTGTTATGCTTAGTGAAGTAATCTAAAAGGAATAATTTTCACTCTTATAAAGTTTGTAGAAATCAAACAGCTTCATAGGAATGACCATTATTATGAAGAAAATGGATAGAACATTATTAGCAGCAGTTTGGAAAATTTGGGCTCCTGGCAGTGGCAATTGTTCACAACTCTTTATTTATTTATTTATGTATTCATTTATGAAAGGAGAGGGAGAGAAACAGGGAGAAGGGATGGAGGGAGGGTGAGAGGGAAGGAGAGAGAGAATATGAGAAAGTCAGGGCCCGTTGACACTGAAAAGGAACTCTGGAGACATGCACTACTCTGTGCATCTGGCTTTAAGTGGGCACTGAAGAACAAAACCAGGGCCATCATGGCTTTGAAAGCATGCACCTTTAACCACTCAGCCATTTCCCCAGGCCTGAACTCCTTTTTTTAAAAATTTGTTATAACATAACTTATCAAGGAAAAAATGAAGCTGCAGATAGTTACTTAGTTAATTTAAATAATAGGGTCAGAGAATCAAGGATCATATTAGAGAAGTGAAGAAAATTTTGACTATGAAATGTCAAATTGTACCCAAGGAAATAATTTATTGAACATGAAAACTCTGATTTACAGGTGCTGTAAAACCATAACTAATATACTTTAACATATTTGCATCATATCTGCTGAGACTCATTAAAGTGACTCTTCCATGGATACCAATTCAGCTTTCCAGGGAAATACTTCCAGGGAGAGAGGTAGGATATTTTGATATCTCAGTGAGGTTTGGCTTTTCCATATTCTAACATTCATGGTCAAAGTAACAAATGGCTCTTCTCAAACCTGAAAGAGAAGTTTATAGGTTTCATATTCTCACTGAATGTCTCAGGAAATGAATGCACTAGGCAAAAAAAAAAAAAAAGAAAAGAAAAGAAAACACACACACACACACCAAAAACAAGGACTCAGGCACATATTACAAAGAAGATTCATTCTAAGAAGTGGTATAGAGTTCACTGGATCTAAATTTATCCAGCTTTAAAACAATGCATCTTAAATGATTTGCACACTAATTGCATTTCTGAAGATATTTCCAGGACTAGGGAGTTTATTGAGTAAGCCTAATTCTTATTGATTACATTCTATGGAAGTAGACAGAGTTCACAGGAGCAAAATGGATTTGAGGGAAAATACTGAAAACCTAGATGTTTATCATTGTTAACTAGTGCTAATTCTCTCAAATAAATGCTATGCCTTTTCTCAAACTTCTTTGTGATGAGTAATTACATATTTTTAGAATCCATATAAGTAACTCAAACATATAGAGGAGGATTTTTAATGAGCACTTTTATTGTGGTACTTTCAAAATCAAACAATCTCTAGGAGACACAATTCTATATTAAAATGCTTGATATCAATTTAATTTAAAATATATGACATGCCATTTCATATTTTATTGTTTTTGCTTCTTTATTTAATTTTTACAAGCAAATAGCACAATGTTAGCCACATAGTGGGCTCTTACTAACCATCATTAAATTTATGAATAAGTATAGTTCTCCTTTAGGGGAGTGCATTCAAATGAACATAAATTTATGATAAGGTCAAATTCAGAATAAATGGAACATAATTACTGAGGTTAAAGTGATCATTTTAATGAAAGATGAATTATAATGCATAGAAAATTTAATGGAACACATGATTGCTGCATCGTTCATTGCTCACAGTATTACAAATTTGGAGCCAAGAAATCTTGTAATAGCTTGTTAACATTTATTGTGTCCTAAATACATATCAGATGGTATGATAAATCTTAACTGAAGAGGTGTTCATTTAGTTGTCATATCTACTAGAGTAATAAGATTTCTTATTATTCCCATTTTATAGAAGAGAATTTGAGGCTTACAGAGATGGCATGGTTTTCCAAAGATAGTACTTCTAGAAGCTAAGAAAAGGTGAATGATAATGGAAAGAATGTAAGAGCCAGAGGACTGGGAGTTATAATGTAGAACAATATTCTCCGGCTAAGAAGAGACTAGTGCATTCATGAGACCACTATCACTTAAGTCATGCACACTATTGAGCTCTTCAACATGCTGACATATGCAAGGTATGCACACAGACACACACACACACACATAGAAAGTAGGAGATATAAAAATATCAGAGGGGCTACTTCAAAAAGGTGTGTGTTCAGTGGAATCAAGGCAGAGGAAGGAAACATAAAAGGGTAACGGTTTGGAATTCCGGTCAAATTACAGTATATTTACCTATTAAAAACTCTCAAAAGAACTGGGGAGATTGCTCAGTGGTTAAAGGTTTCAAAGTTTGTCAGCCCAGGTTTAATTACCCAGAACTCATTGCAAGCCAGATACAAAATATATGCATCTGGCATGCATTTATACTGGCAAGAGGCCATGGTGCACCTGTATGTTTATGTGCTTACACACACACACACATACACACACACACACACACACACACACACACACACACACACATACACACTAAATAAATAATATATTTTAAAAAATCTCAACAACAGAAAAGAATAGCTGGGTCTTGAACATAGTAGCCTGCCTGCTCCCAAGACCACACGACCTCTGTCGTAGTCAGCCACACGCCACTGGGATGAATCTTCAAACCAGGCACGATTTGGGGAGGAAAATTTATTGAACAGATCCAGGGGAAGAAGTTAAGGGAAAGCTGGCCCCCTTTCACAGAAGCAAGCAGAGACAGAGACAGAAGCCCAGCACCAGCACCAAGCAAGCACACTGTAACACACACTGATTCACAAAATGCAGAACTCCAGGTCCGGGTTCAGGCTCTTCTTTTGCATATCTATCCTTAGTATTTTACATCCAAATTAGAAAGGGTCAGTCCCAAGGAGGCTAGGCCAAAGTGGTACTTCCTCTAGCCAGAAGCCTGGAGACAATTAATAATTTTAATAAAACCTTAATTCTTTTGGGGGACATTATTCAAACTACCACAACCTCTTAAAGATCATGATTATTGTAATGATATTCCGAAATCAGAAAATATGGCTCCAGAAAATATGGGTCAAAGACATAGACAATGAAGAAGGAATTCAGTACTGTCTGATGAATACATCGATGCAGGAGTGGGTAGACTTGAGGAGGGGACACACTCTGGGGAGTTTCTGTGTAGACCATTCTTTGTGTTCAAGAAACAGAAGCCATGCAATATGGAGGGAAGAGGAAAAGTCAGAGTTTGGGAGATTAATATAAGACAAGTTTGGTAGGAGCAATCCGAAACCTAAGCAAAGGAGTATAGGTACAGGTTCAGAGACTCAGACAGAAAATTAAGTACAGAAAGGATTAAGAAACAAAACAAAACCAAAACAGTAACTAATATGTCAAACCTTTAAGTTGGTTCTTTTTGAAACCAGTGTGTAACTCTTAAGTTTGCCAAGCCAGGCCATAGCAAAGATGACTGAAAAGAATTGACTGGCTAGAATAAGGAGTAAGTACAAGGGCAGCCAAAGATCTCTTGTGGCTTGGCCCCTGTCTGAATCTCAATCTCTCTCAGTGTCTCATTTCTCTCTCACTCCTTCTTCCTCTTCCTTTCTATTTATGTAGAATAAGCATAGAACATCTATACTGTCTGACAAACTGTAATTGTCCAAATATCTTCATTGGCTGTAGAAATTGTCAACTTTGGCTTCCTTTTATTTTTTTTTTTGGGGGGGTAAAAATTCTGGTTTATCCAAATAAAACAACTTTGGGTTCTTTTAAACTTTGTTTTCCTTTGGTTAAATTTTCTGGTAGATTTTTAACTGGCTTTTCAGTAATTAAGAAATTTTTGAGTAAAGAAAAAAAGCAGGATCTAGCCTAGTTCAAATGTAGATTCACTTGATAGATAGTAATGTTTTCAAGATTCTATACCAACTACTGGAGGACTCTGAAATCAAATGTCAATAATATTGAATTGAACAAAACTGTGGAATAAAACATGCATATTTAACTTTGGCAAAGAGATGCCCTAGAAAAAGTTTACTTGTCAGAAGAAAATAACAGTTTCTGGTGGGCAAGATGTGGATCAAAAATGTTTTAATGTATCTCTTCAGGGAAGATTTAAAAATGAAAACTTTGAATGTCTGTAAACTAAAGAAGTTTCATGTTGATGGCAAAAACACAAGATTAATAGTGACAGTTTCAAGTTGTTTCTCTGAGCATTGGTCCTCAGAGTAATATATGAGTAACTCATCTGATAATTAGATAATTGCTAGCCTGACAGAAATTCCCCTTTCTCATGGAGCCTCTGATTGAAGCTTCACACATCTGCTGTGTTCTCCTCCTCTGAACCTTTGTAGAGATGGTCAAGTCACAAGTATGTCATAAGCTGATCAGTCTTTTCTTTCTCAAGATGAGTGGAATCATTTCATATGATAACAAGCCCTTCCAAGAGATTCCTTGCCTTGTCTTTGTAATGGCTCACTTGCCTCAGCTCCCTCGCACATTCCCTTTCACAATAATCAGAGTACATAACTTTGAATGACAATTTGGGGCTTTTTAATACTTTTATCTTAATAAGAATGAAACACTGTTGATATGAATACAAGTTGGAAAAACATTGTGGAAGACTCAAATCTTTAAGAGCTCTCTAAAAATAGCTACAGATTCTTCCTCATGCATAGATAATCAGACATTACTGTAAAAGTTTTCTTTTTTTTTTTTTTTACAATTTCTTCAGTTCTTCAATATTCATTTTTCTTTAACTGAAAACTAAACATGCTAAAAACATACCATGGGGTATTTAACCCTTTCTAGCATTAGTATCTTTACCCTTATGTGTAGTACAACTTCATTCATTCCTCTATCTTTGTCATCCCTGCATTGCCATAAAGAGAAGTATATGCTGTCCAAATTGTTAGGTTTTTTTTTATGTTTACTCTAAACTTCTCTCCACTATTTCTATTATTGGGGGCTAATTTGACTCTTCAATTAGAATCTGTTGAAGAGAGTGACAAGAATGATGCATATAAGTGAAGAATAAGTAAAAGAATCAAAGAGGTTGAATCTGATGCAATGAAGTTCCAGTAGGCTCATTGGTGATTATCATCAAATATTTGAAGAGCTGCCTTGGTGAGAAGCAATCAAAAGTGTAGAGCCAGAGCCAGTGGATAAGTGAACAAGTAAATGAGGATGCATATTTAACAGAATTTTCCAGTGATGGAATAGGCTTCCCTAAGATGGAGTATAATCGTTTAATAAACTATGGAACAATGACATTCCATGGCAATTGTTTCCATAATACTTCACTCAGTTGTTTTCATTGTTTAACTGTGTTATGCCAAATAAAGAAATATTCCTGGCTTCTACTTATCTTTCCTATCTACTCACATCCCTGAAGAATATATTACTTAAATAATAGTCACCTTGACAATAGAGGTGTCTATTTTTGTAACTTTTAGAAACATTATTCAAAGGGAATCTATTTCCCAATAAAGTTGAGGGAATAGTCTTCAATGTTCTCTTTCTTTTCAAGCCTCAAAGACTGTAGGATTGAAGATGTGCTTTGAAATTAAAATAATTGTCAATTTGCTGAGTAAGGAACATCAAGTATAGTTCTTCCAAAGACTAGAATCTTTTCACATGGCATAATGTTGAAAGAAATATATTCCTCTCAATTGTGCATGAAAAATTTCACTGATTCATAGACATGGCTCATGGCTCATGTTTTACAATGTTCTCCAATTTTAAACACTTATACATACACACACATTCTGAGAAAAAGCTAATGAAACTTCTGAGGAGTCACAGTCACTAAAGAAGTCACTGCCCTCAATCACAACCTATCATCAATTATTATCCATCATGATAGGACATCATACATATAAAAGCTTTGCAAGGTTAAAAACAATTTGGAGACATACTTGGGATTTCATCAGGTAGAGTTCTTACATTAAAGGGGCACCCTTTCAATAATGATGCATTATATGACATTAAAATTGTTATTTTTAATAACCTAATGACTATCTCATAACAACAAACAACATTTAATTAAGGTTTAATTTATTTTAATTTATTTTTCAAGCAGAAAGGGAGAATAAGAATGAGTAGGTGTAAAATGGCCTTTTGCCACTGCAAATGAACTACAAATGCATGCTACACTTTGTTCACTTGGCTTTACATAGGACTTTGAACCCAGGCTGGCACACTTTGCAAACAAATGTCTTTAACTGTTGAGCCATCTCCCCAGCCCTAATTAAAGGTTTTCTATGCATAGGTGCTTTGTTAAGTCCCTTTATATCAATTATCTTTTATTCTTTTGACACACTAAAAAGACAATAATATTTCCCCATTCTACAAATCAAGAAACTGACCCCATGGAAGTTAAGCATCTTACTCAATTTATAAAGTTGATGCTCAATCTGAGGGAAGATTTCAAATTTGTCTTAATGGCTTTAGCTAGTCATCCATCCATTGTCATCCAATGTGCTCTCTTCTTTGATAACAAAGTGAGGACTGACTTCTAGGAGAAGTCATATTGATTAAACAAAACAAAACAGAAGCAAACAATGAAACCAAGAAATAGCTTTAGGAAGTCGAGGTCCATTGTGGTCTTCTCAGATTGTGGGGAGAGTACATGCCTTCTTGCCCATTGCCTTCTGTACTCCCTTTCCCTCCTCAGAAAAGTCCTTTTGACATGTACTAAGAGCAGGGTAGGGTGCAGTAGGTCCTTTTTTTCTGGTAGGGACTGGAAACATGGATGCCCCCTTGCCAGTCTTAGCAAGACTGGAATTCAAGTCTGATTCTGCCTTGGTTTCAAGCAACAACTTTTGAACCCCAACTCAGCAACAACAGCATCCTGTTCTTAGTTTCACCTGGGCTAAGTCAAATGGGTGGGCCCTTCGAGAGTCAGTGTTCATCTTGGGCCCACCAAGCAATCTTATTTCTCCTGACACACCCAAGTCTAGTGATGAGGCTCATTCTATTTGGATGTCTGGTTCATTTAATTGGAACCAGGTGTGAGCTCCCAGTCTCTTTCAGCCTTCTTAGCTCTTTTGTCCCTGCTGAGCCTCTTCTCTTCTTCCTTATGTGTTGGATATTTTTTTGATCTCCCCTCCTCCTTCCCAGCTGGACTTAGGCTTTCCTGCTTTGCTTTCCCTCTTACTTCTCCCCAAAATGAATCTCATCATTCATAATTTGCCACATCCTGAGTCTATATTCTCATCCCTTTATTAATGTGGATAATAACCCAAGACTTGAGTGTGCCTGGCGTGGGAGTTCTAATCCCACAGAGTTCCTTGGTATCATTTGCCTACACCTGAATTCACTAGCAAAGTAATTTGGGAAAAATAAATCCTGCGATATTCTCACATGCTAACCCTTAAACAAACTTGTTTTTCTTTCATGAAATTTCTTTTCTGCATATTTATTAGCTTTTGAAGAGTGAATAGATGGACTTGGGTCCAGTCACATCTTGATCAGAATAATGCTAATGCAATTATTTCACTTGAGAGCTTTGTGTAGAAAAAGAAAATGTTACATTTTTTCTTTTGTGTAGATTCCCATAATTCTCCTCTCAGTGAACATTTAGTTTACTAAAGAATGGAAAGTTACACTCACCTCGTTTATGAAGGAGAACACTGGCATGTCGACGTCCATTTCCATTTTCAACATAACAGGAGTAATTCCCCAAGTCACCTTCTTCCACAGAGTCAACAATTAATGAGATAGAAACTTCCTGTTCTCCAAGATGTTCCTTAAGAATTCTAAAACATAAAGGAAAACGAAACAAAAAAATCCCACACAAACACACACATACATGAAAAAGAAAGAAATGTAGTTGAATTTGATCCTGATGTAAATATATCTAAAGTATTTGTGCCTCAAATCTGGCTATGAATTGATGCTATGTTAATTAAATTATATCATGTCCTTTCTTCTTTACTTTTAATGAGGACACTTGTCTTGTAGATGCTAATGAACTTGCAGTTAATTATCTCTCTTAGCAGGACAATCATGGTGTCATAATAATGAGGTGAGAGGGACCTTGAATAAAAGTTTACAAATTGCTTTTCCTTTAAGAAGAAATAAGATGTAAAGGTGAGATAAGAAATTCTAAAGTCTTAAACTGGAGGCCCAATTATATACTAGGTTATTTTTAATAGAAAAAAGAAAAATTTTGAGCTATTTTGACATTTCAGTGGAAACCTTCAGCCTGATTTTTGCTAATGATACAAACCATCTGCATAGTTTTAAAGAGATATGAAATTATAAACCTGAAGGTGAAAAGTTCTAATAAGAATTTAATTCTGACATTCAAAATTATTGTTAAATGCTCACTAACCTGACTGTGAAACATTTTAGCAATCAGACCAAATGGAAAAGTTCTCAAACCAGGGGTTCCATTTCTCTGCTTTCAATATTTCTACCCATCCCCCCACCCCACGAGTTGATGGATCATCTCTGTACAATACTTCCTAATGCAAAATTTTAAAAGTACTTTTCTAGAACCTTCTTCAAGCACACACAAGAACAGAGATAATAAAAGTTAGAAAGGTTATGTAACTCCTTTAATTTAAAAATTTTCAAAATATGTGTAAATGATAAAAGTGAAGTTTTATATATGAGAAATGGAAAAGAGACATTTGTAGAACATAGTGGAAAACTGTTAATATGAGCTTTCCAGAATCCAATTGGAGCACTCTAGAAAGAGATATTTTGTATTTGTTGCCAGAAAGAAGATCCCAATAGAAATGATCCCATATGACAGTTTTATATGTTTTTATTTTCTAACGAAAAGCATTTTCTACCAAAAAGTATTTTCTCTTATACCCTTGATAAAAAAAATTTAAAACTTTAGTATTTAGAAGGAGAATCATAGTTTATACCCTCATATCCATTCAGAAGTCATGGAAAATAGCTAGAAAATATCGTTTATATTTGAATATGATATATGTATCATTATGAATATTTTGCTTATTTACATTAGGATTAGAAATCTATTTATGTCCAGACACAATTACAATTTTCATCATCATTGAATACCCTGATTCTTAAAAAATAAGTGAATAAGTATGTCATCACATTGAAATTAAAAGAGGCTTAAGCCTTATGCCTTCATAATATATAGCATTTAAAGGTTTATTTTATTGGTGGCATTTCCACTATAAAAATGTGTGTGTGTGTGTGTGTGTGTGTGTGTGTGTGTGTGTGTGTGTGTGTACCTTAAAGTCAGGTTAAGAAAATCATTAAAATATTTTATATTCTTTATCATTCCATTAAATGATTTATATAGTACTTGGTATCTTAAATGTGTAAAAACATAAAAGGAATATCTACAGATTATTTGAATCCTCATAGTAATTAGCTAATTGTTCCTGTCAACAATTCTTATGATTATATTATTGAGAAAAGTTCTCATTCTAGTCCACGGTGATATGAAACTCACCATGTAGCCTAGGGTGGAGCTCATTGCAATTCTCCTGCTTTGTCCTTTCATTTGCTTAAAATACATCTAAGTGCCACTATCCCTGACTCCTCTCAATATTAAAAACAAAAACAAAACAGTGATTTTTTTTTTGCCAGGATAAAATAGGCTCCTATATTTTTTTACAGTTTAGATTATTTGGTCAATGGTGCTTTACTACTGAAACACTCCTTTTAAAATTACTCTTAAATTCTTTGCAAATGGCATTCATCCTGTGCCATTCCATAGTCAGTCTCTTTACCATGCTTTGCTACTTTGATGTTAAAGATCAGTATTTTCTGTCATGATAAAAGAAAAACAAAGTGAGATTAAAAAAATCTTTCATTTGTTTTAGGTCACTTTTTATTCCCCAACAGAGCAAACATTGTCAACATTTTAAGTTAAAAGAAAAAATCATTAAGTTAAAAGAGAAAAATCATTTTACCTAATGTCACTTTCCCAAACTCGATTTTCATCCAGATCTTCAATAAACTTCTCTCCTTTCATCCAATAAATTAACGGGCTGACATCTCCACTGTACCCAAAGAAGGCTCTGCATGTTAGGTTAGCTGCATCACCTGTGGAGAAGAATGGCAGGAACGTATTATGAAATTATTGATACACAGTTATTTTAGAAAAACTTGCTTGTAACAGTCAGATCATTTCAGTGATTTAATGAAATATCTTTCCAAAAGAATAATTGTTCAGGTGTCTTCTATCTTTGTCAAATTTATAAAAGTGTCACTTTTACAGTATGGTTTATTTAATAGAATGGCAGTTACTTATGAGATTTACAAGAGGATCTGTCTGTATTTTTTATAGAATGTTCTTCAAATTATGCTAGTAATATATTCTTATGATTAGATTTAAGTTATGAAATATTGGGAAGGATGCCAGAGGGGTTGGATTTCTCAAGTTATTCGATCAGAGGGTACGTAATATTGATGATTATATGATTTTATAGGACAGGTAGAAAATGTCAGTCTTGAGTCTGGGAATCAGGAGGAAGTCTTTACCTGGGAAAGAAATGAAAATGTAACTCCACAATTTCAAGAAAATGATACTACGAATTTTTTTTACTCCATAAAAATTGTTTTATATTACCAGAACACATTAGAATCTCTTGAATATGTTAGAAACTCCATAATGTTAAATTAATATTCAGCATAATGCATTTTAAATTTGCATTTGTTATTATTTACCTATCTTTTTATTTTGAGGAAAATGCTTTGTTACTGGGCTGGAGAGATGGATAGGTGGTTATAGGAGCTTGTTTACAAAGCCTGATGGCCTGGGTTCAGTTCCCAGTACGCATATAAAACCAGATACATGAAGTGGTGGATGCATCAGGAGCTTTTTTTTTTCTTTCTTCAATTTTTATTGAAAAACTTTTTTCTTTCATATGCTGCTTAGCAGGCTGGGCACTGCACGGGTGTTATGTCATCTATGATATCATGCGGGTGGCAGTCATCCACATTGCACCCCATAGACTGTGCAGTGCCCAGCTTCTCTTTGATAGTTCCTGAAAGTTCTCTAACCAAAGACCAGTCACATCTGTCCGGCAATGCCGACAATTTCATCGAAAGTAGTATTTCCGCTGTTTAATGTTTTTTCTGCTTCTTTCTGTCTCTTGGTGGCTCCTTAATGTTTTCATGACCAGGGCAAAGGCAGAAAGTACGACTTGAAACTTTTGGAGACAGACCCTGTGGCTTGTTGGTCCAGGGGTATGATTCTCGCTTGTGGGGAGGGGACAAAGAACCTGAGGCCCAGTCTTGGGGGCCAGGGCAGATGTGGCATTGATCTCGCCTCTGGTCCACCTTGGAGTGGAGGCACAGTGGAGGTGCTGGTGTCAGATGAATGGGGATTCAGGAAGATCGAAGAGACTTGCACCTTAGCCTCCTCTGAGCAAAACAAAAGGAATATGTTTGTAGCGCAAAGGGACCCTGACACACCCATTAGTGTCCTCTCTCTTTCTTGTTCTGCTTGTAAATAAATTAAAATATTTTCAGAAAAGCTTTTGTTATCTATCCAAGGCTGGACTGGAACTAGGTATATATGTAACAAGCTAGCTTGATCCTCCTGCCTCAGCTACTTGAACACTGGTATGCCTTACCATATTCAACTTCTTGTTTTCTTGTGTGTGTTTTTTTGAAGCTTCATTAATGAAAGGCTATGTGTCCAAAAATCTCAATAAGTCAAACCTATCTTGCAAACTGGACTTCAGATTGTCAATGCAGAGCTTCAAAATCCAGTGACTTCAGCATCAAGTTATTATGGGGCTATGCCAGTTTGCAAGAGCTGTTTACTATGTGTTCCTGATTTCTATAAGCATATTGTTAAACAAAATTAATAAAAATTAAATTATACAAGTATAACTAATTAAAACAAAAGCAATATATGCCCCACACTCAAAACATCCTATTTACTTTGTTGCATTTCACAGTTATATAGGCACTGGTGATTATTCACAAGTATAATTATGCGTATGATGATCATAGTATGCAATAGTGCAATGCTGCAATCTCTTCCTAACTGGGCATGTAATATGTTGGTACCTGGAATCATCCATGGTGTGAATATTTATCATACACATCAGGCTCTGACTTAATGTTTTGTTAATTTTCTGAATTTAAAACAGTGATGGAAAATGTTAATAATGCAGATTAAATTTACAAGTATATCATGTTTATAGCTGTTATATTAGTGGTAGGACTTACATCAAGAAAATAGCTTAATTCACCAAAGAATTTGCATAATAAATATATCACAATGGATGAATAAGTTTCTGACATCTATCTTCAGAGTTGTATTGCTGTAGAGAGCAAATTATACTCCCTTCATGCAAGAAATACATATGATGTTTCAATTGGTAAACATTTGCCAGTGCACCACTGCTTATATGATTGTTTTTCAAGATGTAACTTTTAAAAACTCTTTTTATTTACTTATTTGCAAGGAGAGAGAGGGGAAGAGAAAGAGAAAGAAAGTATAAGAGAGAGCTAAAGGGTGTGCCAGGGGCTCTTGCCACTGCAAATGAACTCCAGACACATGAACAAATTTGTTTATCTGGCTTTATGTGGGTAGTGGGTAATCAAACCCAGGCAGTTAGTCTTTGTAAGCAAGCACCTTTAACTGCTGAACTGTTTCTCCAGCTCTAACAAGCTTAATTTTATGATTTATTGAGATATAATCTATGTACCATAAATTACCCTTTTAATTAGGGTAATTTTATGCTACATGAAATACATATCCAATTCAATAATTTTCAGTATAGTCACAGAATTGTGCAATGAGCATGACATAAATATTTAGGGCACTTTCATTATTCCAAAAGGTGCTCTTACCAAATTAGCAACCACTCCTCTTTTCAATCCTGGCAACCTTCTCGCCTATTTCATTTCTGTTTCTATTGATATCTGGTGTAAATATGATAATATAATATGGATTTTTTGCATATGGTTTCTTTTTCTTAGCTTAATATTTTGAAGTTTCATATAGATTATACTGCACAGCTTCTTAAGCTGAAGTGAGACCACTACAGGTTTATGTAACTGAATTTGGAATGCACAGAAATGTGACAATAAAAGGTATCTGAAACTACAGAGTCCATAAGCCAATTCAACATCAAATATGTAATGAATCAGTTGAATTTCAAGCAGCACTCTCCCATGTTACATCATGAGACCTCACTGTAGCCCTCGTTCTGAAAACACAACATACTCTTTGCCTGAATCATCTCAACTCAGATTCAAGTCTGTCGCGTTTTATGAATCACAATATGTTGTACATGCAAAATTTTCTAGTCCAATAGAAATATAATGACTTAGTTAAGTAAAACAACTTTTAATATTTTTCCAACATTATTAGTCACCATGTAAGGATCAATTTAGCATATTTTTGGATTGTACTGTTTCAGAATGGTTGACTTTAAAAATCTCTGTTTGAATGTTGAGCATAGTGACACATATCTATGATCCCAGAATTGGGAGACAGATTCAGGAGAATTAGGAGTTCAAGGTCATTCTCAAATACATAGCAAGTATCAGGTCAGCCTGTTTCACACCAAGACACTGTTTCAGAAAAATAGATCTTATTGGTTGAGTTGCTGACTTTTCATTATAGAGTTCCCTGATGACTAATGACACCTAGAGCATTTTTCCATATACTTGTCATTTATCAATTTGTCTTCTTTTGATATATGTCTATTGAGATCATTTGCCTATTTTAATTGTTTTTGGGGATTTTATTTTTTTAGTGTATTCTTAAAACCCATTAACGTTTGGCACATAGTTTTTCACAGTGTCCGGATCATCATGGAACTCTGGTCATAGTTTCCATTGCTGAGCAGATGCTACTATGTTTGACAAAATACCACCTATCCACTTTTGGGTTAGTTTTGTGAATTTTAGTGTTTGTATCCAAAACTACAAAAAAAAAATTCTAGCCTGCTGCATTGAAGTGCTTCCTCTATGTTTGCTTCTAGTGGCTTCATAATTTCAGGTTTCACATTTAGGTCCAAGATCCATTTTGTGATTGTTCTTTGTGTAGAGGGATGTTTTTGGCACTTTTATTGATAATCAATGGACTATAGAAGATTGTTGGTGAAAAAAATCCAGCCATTATTGAGAATAATACTGAGGTTCCTCACAAAATTATAAATAGTTCTACTATTTGGTTCACTGATCCCACTTTTGTATAAGCAAAGGAAATAAAACAAGTTATCAAAGAGATACCTGCATACTAGTATTTACTGAGACACTATTTAGAAGAGCCAAGATATTGAATTTAATTTGACTAGTTGCCAATGAATGAATGAAGAAATATGATATCTATCTATCTATCTATCTATCTATCTATAGATAGATAGATAGATAGATAGATAGATAGATAGATAGATAATTTATCCAGTAGCAAGACCAAAATCCTGTTTGCAACAAAACAGATGCAGCTGGAGGACATTATGTTAATGAAATAAACCATACTCAGAAAGACAAATACCCCAAGATCTATCTCCAATAGAGAAGATAAATGAGTGACTGACATTTAGAACAGTGATTGATAGACGGATAAATAGTGACTAATAGAAGTGCTGGGTGTGGGTGAGCAATGAATAAAGAAAATATCAATTCTGGTGTTCCACATTGTAGAGCAATGACTAGGATCCACAATTAGCAATTGTCTATGTTATGAAGATCTGGAAGAGACAATGGTGAGATCACAACAGATCCACAAGACATTCAAAGAATCATCAGGTCATATTTCCAAAACCTCTACTCCACAACATTAGAGAACCTGGAAGAAATGGACAAGTTTTTGGACACCTACCAACTGCCAAAGCTTAACCCAGAGCAGATAAAAGCACTAAATAGACCTATCACACACACAGAGATTGAAGATGTAATCAAAAACCTTCCCAAAAGGAAAAGCCCAGGACCAGATGGTTTCTCAGCTGAATTCTACCAAGCCTTCATCACAGACCTGAAACCACTATTTCTGAAGCTTGTTAGAAGCATAGAAAAAGAAGGAAGGCTACCAAACACGCTCTATGAAGCTTCCATTGCATTAATTCCCAAACCACGCAAGGATGCAACAAGAAAAGAGAGCTATAGACCTATATCTCTGATGAACTTAGATGCAAAAATCCTGAACAAAGTCCTAGCAAACCGGATACAACACTACATCAAAAATATTATCCACCCTGACCAAGTTGGCTTTATCCCAGAGATGCAGGGATGGTTCAACATACGCAAGTCGATAAATGTGATACACCACATTAATCAGCTCAAGCACAAAAACCACATGGTTATCTCAATAGATGCGGAGAAGCTTTTGACAAAATTCAACACCTCTTCATGTTCAAAGCTCTGGAAAGAATAGGCATAGATGGCCTATTTCTCAATTTAATGAAGTCAATTTACAAATCTCCTAAAGCACAGATCATTGTCAATGGGGAACGACTCAAGGAGTTCCCACTCAATTCAGGAACAAGACAAGGCTGCCCACTCTCACCACTCCTCTTTAACATAGTGATTGAAGTTCTAGCTCAAGTGATAAGACAAGAGAAGGACATAAAAGGAATACAAATTGGAAAGGAAGAAATTAAACTATCCCTCTTTGCAGATGACATAATCCTTTATATATCAGACCCAAAGAATAGTATCAGTAACCTCTTGAAGGTGATTAATGCCTTCAGCAAGGTGGCAGGATACAAAATTAACACATAAAAATCAGTAACCTTCCTATACACAGAAGGCAAGCAGACAGAAAAAGACATCAGAGAGTCTGTCCCATTTTCTATAGTCTCTAAAAAAATCAAATACCTTGGAATATCACTAACCAAGGTTGTAAAGGACTTATATAAGGAAAATATTGAAACACTTAAGAAGGAAATAAAGGAGGATGTGAGAAGATGGAAAGATATTGCATGCTCATGGATATGGAGAATCAATATAGTAAAAATGGCAATCCTGCCAAAAGCGATCTACAGAATCAACGCTATTCCGATAAATATCCCAACCTCTTTCTTCACAGACATAGAAAAAATAATCTCTAAATTTATTTGGAAAGACAAAAGACCCTGGATAGCCAAAACCATTCTAAGTAACAAATCCTACTCAGGAGGCATCACCATGCCTGACTTCAAAACATATTACAAAGCCATAGTAATGAAAACAGCATGGTACTGGCATAAAAACAGAAAGACAGATCAATGTAACAGAATTGAAGACCCAGCTTTAAATGGAAGTAACTTCAGTTATCTGGTCTTTGACAAGGGGGCCAACAATGTACGCTGGGCCAAAGATAGCATCTTCAACAAATGGTGCTAGAGGACTTGGATAAACACATGTAAAAAAATGAAATTAGACCCACTCCTTTCACCGTGCACAAAAGTCAACTCCAAATGGATCAGAGATCTTAATATAAACCCGGTAACCCTGAATACTCTGGAAGGAAAAATTGGAGGTACTCTGCATGAATTACGAGTGGGAAAAATTTACTGAGCAAATCTCCAGCAGCTCAGGAAATACGACAAACACTTAACCAATGGGACCTGCTCAGGCTCAAAAGCTTTTGAACAGACAAACAAACCACACTCAAAACCAATAGACCCCCTTCAAATTGGGAAATGTTTTTCTCTAGCCACAACTCTGACAGAGGCCTAATTTCAAAAACCTACAGAGAAGTCAAAAAAATTATTAACAAAAACCCAAAATACCCCCTCACATAATGGGGCACTGATCTCAACAGAGAATTCACAGAAGAGGAAACACAAATAGCCTTGACTCATTTAAGAAAGTGCTCAGCATCCTTAAGCATCAGGGAAATGCAAATCAAAACCACAATGAGATACCACCTTACCCCTGTCAGAATGGCAATGATAAAGAAAACCAATAACAATCGTTGCTGTCAAGGATGCGGGGAAAAAGGAACCCTCATTCACTGCTGGTGGGATTGCAAACTTGTTCAACCACTATGGAAAGCAGTGTGGAGACTTCTAGACAAAATGGACATAGAACTATCAATGGAACCAGCTATCCCTCTACTAGGCATCTACCCGCAGGATGCCACATCTCGATGCAGAAAATTTTGTACAACTATATTTATAGCAGCTCAATTCGTAATAGCCAAGAACTGGAATCAACGCAAATGCCCATCTATGGAGGAATGGACAGCGAAACTGTGGTATATTTATATGATGGAACTCTACTCAGCTGAAAGGAAAAATG